>JAAROE010001002.1:0-124322 GCA_036365135.1 Miichthys miiuy
AAGATTAAAGGTTAGCAGCATAACTGCGCTGGAGACAAAGAACAATTAGAAGTACAATTCTTTTAACTATTCTAAAGCACAAATAAAGAAGTGTGAACGTCCTCACAACCCTGCAGACGGATGATAATAGCAGCTTAAAGGTATACTATTTGTCCTTCAGTCAGGGGGATGGGGAACTCAGGAACAACAACTCCTGCTTCTGGTAGGGTCTCCTCGCTGTCAAGGGCACACTCCCAGTCGCTGTCAAGTTCCTGTAAATCATAGAATTCAGATTTTGTTTAGTTGAAATTAAGCATTCATTAAAAGCATTACTAAAGATGCTCTGTAAACAGTTTTTAGTCAATTACGAAAAAATTGTGGGAGGAGATAGATTTGACACGTTTTAGAAAATTATACTTTATAATTATTTATAATTATGAAGTACATTGATGTACTTCATAATTTTCTCTTGGTGTCAATACTAAAAAGTTTCTTGTGACCAAGGGACATATTTTTGCAAAACTTTTGAAGCGGTCACATGTACAGTTCATGAATTATGAATTTTTGTCTTTGGTCAAATTTTTGCTTTTAACCGCCTGCTGTAGCCCTCCCAATGAGAGAAATTAGCTTTTTTTTTATTTGCAAATTATCAAAAGGAATGGGAATGGACCTTTGTGTCAAGTTTTTGAAAAGATGCACGTGAAGTGCAACTTCTTTAAAGAAGGAGAGGCAGCTGTGGCTCAGGAGGTAGAGCGGGTCGTCCACTTACTGTATCAGATGATCAGTGGTTCGATCCCCAGCTCCTCCAGTCTCTGTGTCAAAGTGTCCTTGAGCAAGATACTGAACCCAAACTGTTCCCTGTAAGTCGCTTTGGATAAAAGCGTCAGCTAAATGTAAATGTAATGTAAAAGGAAGAAGAATTCACAGGAAAATAATAGGTGCCATGCAGGCTTACCGGCATAAAAGTGTACTTTTACCTTAGGGCAGGGTCGGCAAATAAGTTTGGAACCGGGCCAATTTTTTCTCTGAATTCCATTGCAGGCCATGACCATGCTTTCCTACTGGAAAAAAAAGGTTTTCTATTTTTTATTATATTAAAAATAAACGTTATTTAACTTTAAAAATGCATTTAATTTAAAACATTAATTTTCTTCTATGTGTTGTTACTACGCCCACTGCTGCACCTCCTGGCGTCTGTCATTAAACAACCTGCCCTAGCAACCTAATGTATACAGCAGCGTAGATCTGTTTCCCATTCACATTTTTAGGCTATTTGATATTTGAGCCGACCTTGTTTGGTTTTGTTTTTATTTAATGAAACATATTTGTTCACGTTGTCCGTTGCAAGAGGGACACAGGACACTTTATTTACCACAAGTTACAGCGCGCCTTGCGTTATATTAGCATTCAACCTGTGCATCAAGTAAAGAGGCTGCAAGGATGTTCTGGCTGCTGTTTTGTCACGTTACTTATCAGCTACTTTTCAATAAATGTTGTGAAATCTGTGGAAATGTTGTATTTTTGACAGAAAACATGAGGTTTAAAAGATATATTTAAAATATATATATATATTTTAAAATAAATCAACTTCATCTAGCGGGCCAGTTTTGGCCATGGCCACTAATTACCGACCACTGCCTTAGCGGGTATTAAAGAGATATTTGTAGAAAAGTGTGCACCTCCACATTGTCTGCCAGTGCGGAGTGGGTGGTGTTTCCAGCCCTCGGTAAAGGTGTTGAGGTCTCTGCGCAGATGAGGAAGGAACACAAAGTGAACCAGAAAGATGTGCAGTGTGTTTGTGATGTAGAAGTCCCTCTTCCTCAAGACTGTGCAGGACATCATAGTATGTGCAGGTCACTGTGGTCCAGACATCGCGCCAAAGCGTTCAATTCTGTCATGGAGAAATGACAAATCTTGAAAAGAAACAGTCACATTTTAACTTGTAGATTGTAAAATGTAATAGGAGTACTGGTAATAATCACAGGCCTTGAAATCTACACAATAACAACCCCTGTTATCGACAATATTTTAAATAAAAGCAGTTGAAATTAAATGACTACATGTACAATTTTAAATTACATTCAATAAATTATGCTGTTTGACATTAAACTTGTCACACACAAAGACAAATTAAGGACTAATTCATTAATCAATGCTGATTCAAGGTTAATAATACATTGTTATAGATATTTATTTACCTCTGATTGTGAACACTTTTTCCGAAATATCTTCGACTGATCAGTTCTGGACACTGAACATGAATCGAGCAATATCAATGTTCTCCACGCCTTGATCACCTCTGACCCTGGCATTTATGTGAAAAAGCAAGCATAAAATTAACAAAAAACATAAATTAAGTTGTAATGCATTACAGCAGGGTAATTACAATGTGAAGCAGATCTAACTGTATAGCCCAGCCTACTGCATGCATACCTTGAGGGCAATCCATTCCTCTCACAAGAGGTTAGGAAAAATCTAAGACCCATGGATGCCTTACTATTGTTGGCAGGTTGGAGGTACATGATCTGGACACAAACAGATATGGGACAAAATAAATAGCTGGTGTTAAATATAGGACATTAACAACCTTGTATTACAATGAGTGTAAGTCATTGAAACAGCATCATTTGATAGTGTTATGTAACACAAAATATGTGAGAAATATTCCAAAATGAGTGATAACAGTATTATATTTAATGATATTAATCTCATCATACCTTTCTGGAGAAGCCATCAATACCCCCAAAAATTACTAGGTTATACCTGTTTATGAGAAAAAATAGGTGAGTGTATGTATGTTACATAGTATTAATATAACTTTCTATGCAATTTGCAATTCAACCTAGAGTTACCTGATCAATTTATGGTTAGTGTCCATGAACCAGAAAGAGGTGCCTTGACAGAATAGTGCTAACACTGCTAGGTGTATTTCTAGTATATAAAACATCCGCTAACATAAAATTAGAAAAATCTATGATAAACAGAATCATACGATATCTAAACTATGATAACTCTTTTTAGGATTATTTAGATTAATTATACATAAATAAGCTGGCGTCTTAAATAGTGATGATTCAAATAGCTGGCTAGTATGGTAAATTGGTGTATTTTAAGAGAGAAGCAGTTTTATAAACAGACCATATACCCGCCCCTACAGGCGCTCAAAGCGGCGACGGAACACACCCAAGATTGGGCCACACTCTAGCTGTCTCCCTGTTGGCTGGTGAAACTAACTAATTTAAGCACAGGAGGGACATCATTCAGTCTGAGCAGACACTTCAACCTGAGAGGACGTGCTGTTTTGGCCTCGAGCAGAAAAATTGAGAGCGCACAGGACATGTTTTGAGTGCGAGCAGATTAGATTTGAGCGCGAGCATTAGATCTGGCGCGCACAGGACATATTTGAGTCTTGAGAAATGTTTGTGTCAAGCAGAAGAAATGTGAGCACAAGCATGTGATGTTTTGAGTCCAAGCACATTTTGAAAGCAGAGAATCTGAGCACGAGGACAATAAATCTGAGCACGAGAAGGAGAAATCATGCTCTCAAACTGAAAATGTCTGCGCTCTTTGTAGCAGGGGTGGTTATTTAGTGTGTTAGGAAATACATTATATATACACACTGTCCCCCAGTTTCGTGATGGTGTAGGCGGGTCTGGCGATCGGCAGGTGTGTCACGCCCCTTACTGGCACCTGTAGTGCAGCCGCGTCATTGGCTGCTAATGCGCACCTGTTTATATAGCTCCGTGGCGTTCAGTTGCTCTTTCTCTTCTGCCTGAGTCAGTGCTGGCCGGCATGCAGCTCCGCCGAGCCATGGTTTCCCATGTGTGTCATGCTCTAGGTATGTAGCGTCACTGTATTCTGAGAACGTTTCGATCCAGCGTTGACAACTGTCTGTTGCAGGTTGGCGTGTAGAGACGATGGTGTGTGTGTGTGTCCTTGTTAGCGCCGCTGCCGTAGCTTCTGGTAGCTACATTGTTTATGGGTGCAGGCTACAGCCCACCATACAGGTAAACAGTGCCACCACTACTACCAATTGTCCGCCAACGTAGTTTATATGGTATGTATTGCGTTACATCTGGCTCTGTCTCTCTCTTTTTGAAGCTTGCCTGGCGTTAAGCTGCTGCTTTGCCCTGCCTTGTCTCTTTTTGCCTTTTGCCTCTACGTTAGTTTCCCGAATCAACTAGTTCCCTGCTCTGCCATAGTCGTTTGGGCCTTTCGTTCTTTTAAAATAGTTGTTTATAGTGAAAGACAGATTGACCGGGACTCCTTAGTGGGAGTGGGGATCATCTCAGCATGGTAGCACTTGCATACTTGCATGTATTATGGGTTTTGGTTTTCTTGTGTTGATTTGTGTGTAAATAAGACTTTGTTTGGTTTCTTTTTCTTTCTTTTTGTTTATTTATGCAGTGCTCTCAGCTAGGAGATTTTCCTGTCCTGACTTAAAGTTGAGTCATTGGTTTAGATTCGTATTGTGCTGTGTGGAAAATAAAATATCTTTTTTACAAGAAGATAAGTAACTTAAATTTGTGACCAATAAAGCTTGTTAAACTTTTTCTAACACCATTTGCCTGTATTCTTTTGTGAAACTTACCTGTGCAAGGATGATTGTTTTTTTTTTTTTTGGGAAACCCTCTGAGAAAAAAAAAATCTTTAGTGTAAGTCCTAAGGTGGCGTTGTCGGTTTTAACTCTAGATCTGCCACTCAGTTACATTTTTGCCACATCTTGAATAAAGATAGGATAATTTTCCATAGGCAGGTTTCACTAAACAACTGAGCAAGGCAGCTGCCGACTCCACACCTGTGCCCTAACAGCGAGCGATGCCTACGACTCGTGCTGCTGCAAATGCTGCAGGCTGCCGCTAAGAACAAAGTTTCCGCGGTTATGCGCAACCTACATTCCCTGTTGGGACGACGAATGCGAACACCTTCTTCGTGCCCATTCAGAAGCACAAACCACTGAAGACAGGGACAAAGCAGCAGACGACCTATTCTGCGGGATAAATGATAAGCGCGAGCAACGTTGGACTGAAACTGTGGAGTCAATCAACTTCACACACTCAAGCGACGGGATGGCAGACTCTGAACAAACTGACAGGAAGGTCAACTACCCCGGCACAATGCCCCATTACTGCAAACTCCATCGCATCGCTCCTGCTGAGTAATGGCCGCTTCCCCAACGCAGATAAGGACTTTAATAGATATGAATATGATTACATGAATAATTTTGTATAATTATTTTATACAGATGAAAATAACCACTGAAATCATGGCATAATATGTATTATGTTCTGTGGCTCAATAAAAATATTTAAAAATATTTGAAACAAAATATCATGTCACCTCTTTAACATGATGCAGGCAATTAAGTGATATCCACACAGCTGGGGTCTTGATTGGACTTGAAATAAATTAAAGAATAGCAAAGATTTCAGAAGTAAGATCAATTTATCTTCTTCTTTTTTTCTCTCACTGTAGTAAGCACACAAAGGAAAGATGATCTTGACGTTGTTCTTCTGGATTCTGATTATAGTTCTGATTAAGTTGCATACAATGTCCGACCTTTACAGGCCCTTGAGGACATTACATATGTAGCTCATGCTCTCTAAGAAGACAAGAACAAAACTTCAAAGATATAAATAGATAAAGAGATCTCGTCTCCACTGATAGCTGGGGGGCACAAGAGATGGGAAGTTGTGTAGGATATTGGCATTGAGGATGAGTAGTTGCGTTGGGGGTAGGCTGGGGTTTACTTGAATCATTGGAGGAATCTTTTTTTTTCAGGGCTTTTTCTTGACCCTTTTCATCTGCGCGGATGTCTTTCATTGAGAAGTGACCTCTCTTCCTGCCTATGCAACTGACTTTTCAGCTTGTCCTGTGCACTGGGTCAGCGCAGCCTGCTTTGGTGATGTCCTCTGTCTTGTTCTGCCCTGCTGTCCTTTTCTACTCCTCTCTGAAGAGTTTTCCATTTCATGGACCTTACAGAGAGCCTCAGAGAATAAACTTTCCAGCGGAGGCTGAGCAGTGTGATACCCGGTAATTAGAGGACACCACTTTTAAAAATGGGTACCACCTGGTCTGCTACTCCACATTTACAGTACCAGTACCTGTTCTCTATGTGCCATTGACAAGGTGTGTCAACCAAGACAGCCAAACAATGTCCAAAGCCTTCAGCATGATGATGATGTTGATGATGATGATGATGATTATTATCATTATTATTATTATTATAAGATAAGATAAGATGGGATAAGATAGACTTTATTGAACCCACACTGGGGAAATTAACTTAAACTAAAAAAAGGTGAAATTAATTCTCAATTTATAGGCAGCACTGGCATACTCTGCTGATGCCTGCTGAAAGTGAGGACAATGAGACAGGTATGCAGAGATGGATTTAAGTTCCAGAGCAGAAAAAGCGGTACAGACCATGTTCAGGTTTGGAGCAACTACCACCTTTCAGCCTAGTACCAACACAGAGATGGAGAAACTCCTAAACTGCAAACTCATTATGCTAGCATGTGAGCATCAAGGATTCCAGATCATTTTACAGGCCATGGGTCGAAGTGTTGACCATCAGTGGAGTTCAGACTGAAGATGCAGCACTTTACTACTGCAAGAGCGATAACCACATCAATAGTCAGTAAAAAGCATTGTACAAAAACCTCCCTCAGACTGACTGCTGCAGCTAGCTACTGCAGAGACTGATACACTTCACACACACATAAAATCAGCAGTCCAGCTGGCTATAATAATAATAATAACAACAACAGCAACAACAACAACAACAACAACAACAACAATAATAATAATTAAAGCTGCAAGCAGCGATGCGGACCTACATGCATGCGCGGGTGGCGCTGGGCGCCGTCCCCGCGTGCATCGCACACCCGTCCGTCAAGTGTAGAGCAGGCCACAAGTATCCCCAATGGCAGGGGTTTTGAAAATTTGTAGGGGCGCTATAGAGCCATTTAGTTCGCCCACACGATATCCTTCACATCTGTACGAGGTCGTCAGGGTGGACATGTGTGCCAAGTTTCATGACCGTGCGATGATAAAGGTGTTCAAACCACAAACGCCATGACACGACTTTCGCCGCCTGGCTACGCCCACACCGTATGAGGTGGCGTCATTGTTTTCACCAGGAAGCATCACCAAGTCCTGAAGCCCTACATGAGCCAATTTGATGACACTGCAGCGATCCAGATAGGCATGACACCTTGACATGTGAGCGTGACATTTCCAGCCACCAGCAGGTGGCGCTATAGTGTAAATGTACTTGTAAATGTAAATGTAAATGTACTTTATTTATACAGCCCTTTACAACAGTCCTTTGATTGTACCAAAGTGCTTTACAGCAGATAATAAATAAAGAGAACAATAAGTAAAAACAAACAAATTAGAAACAATAAAGGAACAGTGAAAACAATAAAATACAACAAAATCGAATAAGATAGATAGAAGTGTCATCATACTACTGGGTATTAAAAGCCATCCTAAATAAGTGGGTTTTTAGCCTGGATTTAAAAGGCCCAGGTCAGAAACAAGCGCAACTTGACGGGAGCTTATTCCAGAGCCTGGGGGCAGCGACAGAAAAGGCTCGTCACCCCAGTGTTTATATTTTGACCTGGGCACTTCCAGCAAAAGTTGATTTGTAGACCTCAGAGCTCTACCAGGATTGCGGGCAGTTAAAAGCTCAGATAAATACGATGGGGCGAGGCCGTTAAGAGCTTTAAAAACAAACATTAAAAGTTTAAAACCAATTCTATAAAGGACAGGAAGCCAATGAAGGGAGTCAAGAACAGGAGTGATATGCACACGTCTGTTAGTGTTGGATAAAAGACGGGCAGCAGCGTTTTGCACAAGTTGAAGGCGACTGAGAGAAGACTGGGAGCCGCGACATAAAGTGCATTGCAGTAGTCTAACCTTGAACTTATTAAGGCATGGATGGCTCTCTCAAGGTCGTGACGGCTTAAAAAGATTTTAACTTTGGCAAGGAGACGCAACTGGAAAAAACTAGTCCTGACAACATTATTGATTTGTTTGTCAAACCTCAAATGACTGTCAAAGGTGAGTGTCACTATGAGCATATGTCGCGTTCAGGCGGGGCCAGTGTCCATCCTATGATGTTTGGTCAGAATTGGCGATGTATGCACAAGTTATGTGCTTATGTGTGTGTTTTGTGGCGAGCAGTGGAGAGTCATCAAAGTTTGAGCATCGCCACAGCCACGCCGTTCAGACTTCAGGAAAAGTTTTGATAACTTTTAATCCCCATGGCTGAAGAGTAACCTGGGCAAGTTTGAAGCCGTTAGCATTTAATCTGTAGGGACGAGTTCGATCATATGCGAGTGTGGACCACCAAATGCAACTTCCACCCAAAATGGCGACTTCCTGTGCATCTGGCACCATGGCGTCCATAAGCATTTTTGTGCGTCTGGGTATGACACACGCGTGTACTGAATTTTGTCTTCCTACGTCAAAGTCACCCCATTTATTTGGCATTTTTGAAAATTTGTAGGGGGCCCTATAGAGCCATTTTGCGGACGCCAATGCGCGACCGCCAAATTATCGAATTTTTAACAGGCATGATGCGCGGCAAAATATGTGACTTTTAGCGAGCGTTACGGACACGTAATTCGTCCCAGAAGACAGAAAAGAAGTAAAATAATAATAATAATAATAATAATAATAATAATAATGCGGAAAAATTCCTTCAGTTACAATAGGTCCTTGCACGTTTCAGTGCTCGGGCCCTAATAATAACAATAATAATTAGGCTCATTATTAGGCTCATCAAGCCTTATCTCTACAGGCAGGTCATTCAGTCAGAGCCCTGATGGTGAAGGCGTCGATTATTCTGCATTCTGGACTAGTTGGAGGAGTGTAATTGATTTACTGTTGATGCAGGGGAGGAGTGAATTGAAGTAGTCCTGTTTTAAAAAGATAAGTGTGGATTAATTTTTTCAAAGGTAGGAGTGTGGGATCATGGGTGTGATTTTGGAAGTGGTTCATAACTGGAGAAAACAGGACTTGACAAGTTTATGTGGTTGGGAGCTGAGGTCTGAATCAAACAATAGGCCTACATTTCTGGTAGAGGGCTTGATGTTAGACCAAAGGTATTTTCTGTAAGGAGGAAGGAAGGTGGGGGAGTGGAGAGTAAAGTCTCAGTTTGGAATCGTTGAGCTGTAGGAAGTTTTGAGCCATCCAACATTTTATGTCGTTCAAACAGTCAAACACAGCAGCTGTGCTTCCAGGATCATTAGGCCTCAATGGGAAGTATATCTGTGCGTCGTCTGTGTAGCAGTGGTAAGATACACTGTGACAACGGATAATCTGACCTAGAAGAAGCATTTATATCAAAGTAAAATCGGACCTAAAGTTGAACCTTGTGGTACACCACAGGCAGTCATCTCTAGAGGCGTGGCTGTCTATGGTGACCACATAGTAGGTTCTTTCTAAAGGGCAGATAAAAACAGCTAAATGCAGGGCCCTCGATGCCAACCCAGGTCTACAGACACTCAATGTAAATTCCATGATCTAGTGTTGAAGGCTGCCAATAGATCTAAAAGGATTAAAATTGTACTCTTACCCCTGTCAGCTGCTAAAATAATGTTGTTGGTCACCTGGAGGAGTGCAGTGTCAATGTTGCCTTGAGCTCTAAAACTGGCTGATTTCATATGTGTTATGGTTTCATATAGAAATATGAGACTGGGTGAAAACTTTCATAATAACAGGGATCATCAGGGATTATCTTATGTGTTATGTTGTCGATTTTGTTGGTGAAGAAGCTTAGAACTATACAATTTCTCAGATGCATCATTAAAAGACAGTGGAAGGGGGTAACCTTGAACAGAATTTTGGGGTTGTTTTTATTTGTTAAAACTAAGTTTGAATAAATGCTTCTTTCCAAATCTCATAAAATACCACTAGACCTGTTTTCTTCCATTTTTGTTCCTTTCTCCAGCAGTGCCTTTTCAACTCTCTTCAACTCAACAACTGTTAAACCATGATGTTCAAAAGAGGTGAAACTGCTCTGTGGAGCTCTCTTCTTCATATATAACATGACTGTGTGTGTGTTATGGTGTGTTATGTTTTATGGTTTCATATAAAAATGCGAGACTGAGTGAAAATTTTGATGAAGGAGTTTAGAACTTCATAATTTCTAAGATGCATCAATAAAAGACAGTGGGAGGGGTAGTGACTGCATCTAAAACCTTGAACAGAAATCCAGGGTTATTTTTATTTGTTAAGTGAGGAAAAGAAGGGTTCAGTTCAGGCTCGCAGAGGGATACTCAGGTTGTCTCCATCCTTAAAATTTCAAGGACAGTGGTTCACTAGAGGAATTAAAAGCACAGATATCAAGGACAACAAAGCCACAGACCTTCAGAGAGTGAAAGAGACTCAACTCACTCAACTCAACCCAACTAATTCGAATATCAGATTTGTTCCACCAAATATAGATTTCTGAACTCCTAAGTTTAAACATTAATATTGTGTTGTTTAATAATAAATATGAACTCTTCTTTACAGGTCTGAAAAAAATGCGTCTCTTTTTCACTTGTCATTTTCTAATAAATAAGAAATAAATGTTCTAAATGATGATATTTTTATTTGGAATCTGGCAGAAATGTTCAGTAATTTATAGAACTGGACAAAAAGTTTTTCTTCAAACCTATAAGTAATAAAACCAGAGATCATTTTGGGTTTTTGCATCCAATTGGTGACACCAAAACTTTGTAAACAAAACATGAACTGAAACCAGTGTTGTTAATTCATTCGTTAAACAGACTAAGTAGTTCCCTTCATTGTGAGAAATATGTTGAGATTTCACACACGTATGAATCATTGTCATTTTGTCAACAAGTTGCCCAACATTTTGACTCATTGCATTGTGGGATTAACACTACTTTCTGTTACTTTCTAGTTTTGAGAGCTCACAGAGATCATAAAATGCTGACACTCGAAACAGTGATGAGTTATACAGTGCACTATAGCTTTACACACAGCACTGACAGATTGTCACCTTATTAAGTTGAAAATACAACTGATTTTTTCACAATTTGTCACATTTCTAGTTTCTAGTTTCATTTTAATTTTTTTAAGTGCTGCATAGTTGTGCACCATTGTTAGATTATTGAGTCTTAATTTAGATCAACAGTTTTAAATTCCCTGATAAGTTGATATTTTCAAAATGAGGGTATCAAGTACATTATAACCACATGTGTTGTATTAAGGCCAAATAATACAATTTGGGAACAGACAAACTGTTCAAGACAAAAACAACCTGCAATAACTGAGTTACTGGGAGAACTATGCCAGGTTTTCGCCAAAGCAAGCTGTTCTGCACTTCAGGGACCTGAACCTGGGACCAGAGGGCATCACAGTGGTGTGGAAACAGAGTGGGTGTGTGATGTCCTGTGCTATTGTACGTGTGATGCATGTGACAGCCTTACAATTAAGCTTTGAGAGGCTGGGTGTGGTGAGACCTCTGATTTTGGCAGCATTGTTGGTTATGCGTGTTATGCGTGTTTATCACAGGTTTGTGACAGAGAGCATGTTGAAGAAACAGGTGGAGCAGTAGAGCAGGATGGATTAAACAATACTTTGGTACAACAGTGGGTTCAGTGTGTGAGTCTGAGATATCTTAAGCGCAACAATTTCAACTGCTTTGTTTATGATGAGGACATGATGGTGGAGTAACAGGCTACCTGCCAGGGTTTGCTAACATTGAAATGAAAATGGTTACACTCACTGCATGAAGTAAGCAACAGTGTTGTAGTAGTCCAGAACAGAGTCTGCTGGAAGCACAAGAATGGCAGTGTTAGAGTCAGAGTGGTGGAGGATGACAAGCTGGTGCAGTCCTACAGAAACAGATTCACCCATCAAGTAAACATTTTTTGTTTTAGTCTCCACCAACACATGAAATATCTGAAACATCTTCCGCTGCTAAATGTCCCTCTATGTTCACCAGCTAGTTGCTAACTTCTTTCTACCCTGTGGTGCTGGGCAGATAGCATGCACAGAAACATCTGTCTGCTGCTGCTGCTGCTGCTGCTGCTGCTGCTGCTGCTGCTGAACAAGGCTGATGAGAGCTGTGAAATTGCAGGCCTTAAAACCGAAACAATGCGCAGTGAGCTGAAGAAGCTTGAAAGCTCTACAGAGCTAAAGGGAAGTATAGACGGTGGAGGTAGGGTCCAGGAGCAGTGAGATAGTGCTGAATGTATTTTCAGCAGTGGGTGCTGCCCTGGGAAGATGCGCTGTGCACAACAGCTTACACAAACACGCATATTATACATGATTTTCACATGTTATGTAGTGAATTTTCAGAATTTTCAGCACTGTAGCATAGTGGCTTTAAGGAAATGTTGGCCTGCATCATTACAATAACTGACCACACGGCTGGCCACAATAAGTCACACAGCATGAAGTAGTACACCACGGACAAATGCAAACTTTATCACCATGCTTTATACAAGACAAGACTATTTGTATGATAAGACACAGTTTGAATCCTGCGTAACAGTAAAAGCAGCTTTGTGTTCTTGGTGCTGAAGATGTCCCCACAGTCATTAAATAAAAGTCCAGACAAAAAACAATTATTTGAGCTTGCTGTCTCTCAAAACACGTCTCTACTTCAGAATTCTGAGGTCAGCATTATTCTTTAAATCTAATTCATTGTTTGGATAGTGTGAGATCACCATACCACATATTTGAAATTAAGAAAGAAAGACAAAATAGCTGTATAAAAAACTGCTGCAGCTCATACTGCCACAACCACCTGAGGTTTCTACAAGTACTACTACTCCACTGATCAAAAGACAGTGAGTCTGATACTCCAAACTACGAACTTCCTGTTGACATATCATTAGATAATATACCCAAAAGCTGTGAATGTGTTACTTCCTGATACATGGAAGCCTCTGCCCCAGTGTATGAATGTGTGAACATGAGCTTTGAGTGCTTAGAAGACCAGAAAGGTTCTATGTAAGTACAGTACACTTACCTTAGACGATTTGTAGGTTTTACATTTGATCCATTGTTAATATCAGAATCTAAAATAGCAACACAACAAAAAAACCTTTGATAAACCTACTGTACACTGCTCAGAGGCAGAGGCAACGTGAATAAGAAGCAAACAAAGTGGCTCAGAGCATGCTACACAGCACATTTGTGTCTGTATTTGACATCCTGACAATGAGGTCTGACATCACCATTAAGTCAGACAAAGAAAGTAGTTAAAGAAAAAAGGTATGAAGTCTCAAAGATATTTTCTTTGAAAGAAATCAATAACGTGAAGTTGGCCTACATCTTTGAGCAGCATATTGCAGGTGGAGACGGTGGCAGTGAGGACGGTTTGCTGCAGGAATGTCATGATAGACCTGAGGGTTTTCATTCTTCTCTAACTATTTACTTTGCAGTCCACCGGCCGTGACATCAGAGCCTAGACTACATAAATGAATGGAGGCAGAAAAAACACATCCACACTCCTCTCCAGAGGAGGAGAAGAAAAAAGGGAGGAGAGTGGACAAAGGAGAGCAGTGGACAGAGATGATGAAGATGGACCGAAGAGACACGCAGCTTTTCTGCTCTTTGCTGTTCATCACTCAGGTGAGACCAAATACATACAAACATGTTCATATTTATATCCTCTCTGTGAAATGAGAACTCAACATAGATAGGTCTGTAATTATAGGCGGTGCGATAGTGGTGTGATGTGTGTGATAAGTGAATGCTTCTATACTTGATGATGATAGTTAGGTTGGGGAGCTCCTGTTGTTGTTTCATATTACTAATGATTATTCAAGAGAGCAACATTAAACAAGGGACTGCCATTAATCATGAGGGAAATCCCAGGAGTGACACAATGGAACTTTTAGTTAAGCTTTCCTCTGAACAACTTCTAAAAACATAAACACAGAGGCCTTTATACTGATCAATGTACAAACATATTTCATTTCATTTTATTTGTATTGATCTCTATTTATTCGTTTGTAAGTTCTTGCTGAATAAACAGGTTAAGCCTTTCAGTGGAGTAAGTATGTGGTGAATGTATACAGAGAATGCTAAGAGGGAAACATGACGTTTGCGGTAAAGTGTGAAAAGCAAGCTGACTGTGAGGATTTATCTGAGATCTGTGGTCAAAAGAAGAGCACGCTTTGTTTTAAAACTGTTGGTGCAAAATGATATTGTGTTGTTAGCGGACAGTAAAGGACAGTGAGCTGATAATAAACTGTCCATTTAGAATGATCTCATGAGTCTGGTGCAGAGAAAACTGTTGACCATCTGGATGTCTGAACATCTGGAGGAGGGAAGCTCAGTGTGTCAATTCTGGAGAAATTTAGTTTCATTTTGTTTTCTTTTTCTGTTGATATGAATGATGCACAAAGATTGAGCTCCTAGTTGAAACACAAAACATTTAAGTTGATAGAAAGCCTCAGAGATGAGGAAAACATCCCTCTATCAAGAATGCTTCAGACTTAAAGTGTTTCTTTTGTTGTTTTTTTCTGTTAACTGATGTAGAGGTAATTTGAAGTTTTACATAAAAAGAGGATTATGTTGTAATTCATGTTTCGTGTAATTCATTCACTTTGTTTTTTATGGTGGTGTCTTATAATCTGATGATGAGTGAGCAAGACATTTTGCATGACGTGGAAATAAAATCTAAAATAAGTCAACTAAGAGTCACATAGGACTCTGATGCAGTCCAAATGTGGTGCTTATCAGAGCATGCAGTATGTGTGGATATTATTGTGATATATTGTATTTGGATAGTCCATCCACTAATAAGCTAAGCTGATTAAATGTTCTAAATACTTTTTACATTTCAACAATTTCTGGTATTATTTTATTTGAGGGCACATATAACCCCCATTTTAAAATCCCTGCACTGGTTACCCGTTAGTTTTAGAATTGATTTTAAGTTTTAAGTTTTAAGTTTCTCTTATTGGTTTTTAAATCGCTGAATGGCCTGGCTCCAACCTATCTTTATGCTACAGAGATATGTAACAAGCAGGTCCCTCAGAACCTTCACAAAGAAGTATGGTGTGTCCGCTTTTAGCTACTGCGGCCCTGTCTCTGGAACAGCCTGCCTGTGCATCTGAGGGACTGCACCTCTGTAGGCATTTAAAAAAAAAAAAAACTAAAACTTGTCTTTTTAGCCTGCTTTTGCTTAAGGTGCCTCGCCTTTCACTGCTGAGTTTTTAAGTCCTGATCATTCCCTGTTTTAGCTTGAATCCCTGTGCTTATTTACTTTATAGATTTTATTTACTTTTAACATTTCATTTATTTTATTGTTGCAGTTTTTATCTTTGTTATTTTGATTTTAATTTTTAGTTTTTATGCAACTGCTCTGTTACCTAAAGAACTGTTCGGCGTTGTCTATTTCTGTCTTTATTCTGCTCTGTGAAGCACTTTGGTCTGCATCTCTGCATGAAAGCTGCTTTATAAATAAATAAAAAATAAATATAAAAAGCTGAGTTGATATCGAATTGATATTTCATCACTGTGGTTCAGGTCTGGTTAGCACAAAGACATCTTGGTCAGTGGTTTAAGGTTATGTTCATAAACTGCCACGTACTCTACAGACAGATCATCAGTGGTTTCACATGAATTAAATGGCATACTGGAAATATCTGATACTAATATGATGATATCATCAGCTGAAAAGTCCCACCAGGTGGTTTTACATGGGGCTGTGCTTTGAAACATTCTGGGATCTTCCACTGACACATTAGCATTAGCATTTCAAACTAAAAGTAAACTTGATGTTCTGTAGCCTGATCGCCAAAACATCTATGAAAGTGAGAGATGACTGCAGCCACACTTGAAAACTTTTTGGTCTATTCCTGTAACTGATCCGCATGAGTGAACACGAGAGAACATCAACATCACAGCCTCATGTGTACGCTCATGTTTCAGTCGTATTCTTAGCCTTTAACAAACGAAACCACTGTTACATATCCTGTGTGCAGAGCTGCAGTTTTTGTCACGTCTTGATAAAAACATGTGGCTTCAATGCGTTCACCACGTGTCTGTAGAGTAACGGCTTTGCCTGAGTGAAACAGACCTGCCCTAGATTACAGGGCCTCTTCCACAATTCAGATGTTTCCTGCTTTGGCAGCATTTACAGAAAACACGTTCTAACCTTACCTGAGTATGATGTGGATAGTTTGTGCTGCATGCTGAGGTTTAAGACGTGACAAAGTTCTATCTCCACTCCTGTGAGTGGAAATCTGTGTGTGTGCTGCTCAAAGGGTTGAGAATGGTTATTCTAGATACACCGCATACCTTGCTGTGAACAGTTTTCTTTCTTTTATTTCTGCAGCAAAAAGAAGTTCCAGTGCGAATTGATTTGTGTGTTTGTATTCGACACTTAACCTTATTTCAATACCAGAGGAACCACATATTGGCTGCCTACAGAAATCACATCAAACCACTAAGTGACAAAATAAACCGCAGCTCTTGTTACTCTCCCTTTAGGTGTGGTGCCAGCCGTGTACTGGGCCATGTCAGTGCCCGCCCAACGCGCCACGCTGCCCTATCGGCATACCCCTGATGTTAGACAGCTGTGGGTGCTGCCAGGTGTGTGCTAGGCAGGAGGGTGAGACCTGCACCAACTGGCTCCTGTGACACCCGCAGAGGGCTGCAGTGTGATTACAGTGCCAGCTTCCCGAGGGCCAGGACAGTGTGTCGGTGCGAGCGGAGAACACTTAAGTTGAAACTGATTTGTTTGGATTAGAGCTACAAATACCTGTAGTACAACGTTTAATGCTGCTAATGCTGACAAAGATGCTACTGCTATCACTGCAACTATTATATATTACTATAATATAACTACGCTCAGTCATTCATCTTAATAAGCCTACACGTACAATCAATCCCATATTCCCCACCGGTGACTTCATTCTTGATTGTACTGCTCCATCATTTTTTCCATAGAATTTCTTTCCCGTGCTCAGTTACAGTTCTGGAGATTAATAGACGCCAGGTTATTTGTCTGAACATGTTTCAGATAACTCACTCCACACCTTCACCCACAAAACATTTCTTCTTCCCCTCCTCTTCCTCCCTTTGCTGAAATCAGGTCAGAATGAGCTGGGCTGCAAGATAAATGGAAGGAGGCTGGAGGAGGGACAGGTATTTCAACCTTCCTGTGCCCAGCTCTGCCAGTGCCTGGGGGGAGGGATGACCTGCGTGCCCCTGTGCAGCAATGATCTGCAGAGGCCCGTTGATAAGTGCCCCAACCCTCAGCTGGTGCGACCACCAGGGCGCTGCTGCAAAGAGTGGGTGTGTGATAGCCTGGACAACAGCATTTCCTCAAATCCATCAACAGGTAATGGGTTAGTGTGCTACAAGAACAATGATAGCTGGAAACACATTAGTCCGTGTTCAGTTTTTCAGAATAATAAAAAATAAAGATAAAGAGTCAGGCTGTTAGTCCTGCACAGACATGTTTGTCTCATCTCTGCCAGGATTTAAGCAAAACACTGAAGCATGGATGATCCTCAGATATTTCCTCTGAGGCATTAAAAGTTGCTGTTAAATTCAGGTCAGTGGGTGTTGGACAAACTGACCCACAGTCAGCTATCAGAATGGTTTAGGTCACATTTGGGTTGTGATGAAAGAAACAGATTTCAATACCAAAGAGGTGTCAGGAAGCTCAGACATACGCATGAAACATCTGTGAGCGCTATTCTTAGCAGACTGACCTCACATGAGCAGCAGTTTACAACATCTCAGACTGCATATGTGCCGAACCGTCTCACTCATGAGCTCTCATCAAAGCGCTCCACTTCAAACAACTTTCAGCTTGATGCACACAGCAAATATTTTCCTCTTCTGTGTTCCTTTCCAACAGAGCAGGGGCGTCAGGACTTCGGGGGTGGGCCGCCCGGCCCGTTGTTTGGCTCGACCTCCAACTGTATTGAGTGGACCTCAGACTGGAGCCCCTGTTCCCACAGCTGTGGCCCAGGTGTCTCCACCCGTACCACAAACAGGAACTGGGCTTGTCGTCTGCAGACTGAGACCAGACTGTGCCAGGTCAGGCCATGCCAGACTCTGCTACCGGGGCTCCGAAGGCTGCAGCCGGTCAGTGCACAGTCATAACAGTTCCTGTTATCAAACTCCTTTTTTCAAATTAAAGTTCTACCCAAGGACGTGTACAGTATTTACACGTGCTTTTGGGAATGTGCTGCATTTCTGAGCTGCCTCTGTGCACCATTATGACATGGGTATAGAAGTCAAAACGTGATATAAAGCATGACATTACAAAATATATATTAAAAAACTGTAATACTCTATATAAAAGAAATAATAACCAGTCTGTCTTAATAACGTATCGTGTCAACATGTTATCAAACTTTAAAACATTTAAGATGTCCTTGTTCCAATTCAGTGTTTATTTCATAGCAACATTTTCCACAGAGACACTATAAACCACAGATGGAAGCAATAACACTGATGTTGGCTCTCCTCCATTGAAGTGTCTCAGTAAGCCGTTATAGTCAGTCAGCATACACAACACCACGGCCCTGGAACTAGAACACCTAAACAGAGCGATGAAACTGTTCTAACACGTACAGCTGCATTCTGGTTTACTGTATGACTGGGTCACTTCACTGGAACACATCCATCAATACTGAGATAGATAATGGCAGCTAGCTGCTGTAAGCTGCTGTAAACTAAAGCAGCAGAACAGAAAGGTCACAAAACCCTCTATACTATCTGTGGGGTAACAATACTGACTGTCATTATTCTTCAGCTAGATTTGCCATCTAGCATCACAGCAGAGAGCTAGCTTAACATCATCAAGTTCTAAACCACATGCTAGAAGGGTCCGACTGTAGACCTCATATTGTCTCCAGGCACGAGGATTTTTTATTTTCCTGACAACTTAATGATCACACTCAGGGCTTAGTGTAGTGTTAATATAAGGTCATTTGTCAGGTCAAAACAACTATAACAGTAACACTGAATATCAATGTTTGGTAAAAGGTAGCTTGTTGTATTAGTGATAGCCTGTTGTGTTTGTCTTGAAGTTACAGTACGTTTCATTCAGGCTGCAGCTAAAGATTATTTATTATCGATTAAACTGTTGATCATTTTTATTGATTAATCGCTTAGTTATTTACTTCATATGATGATCACTGTTGAGATCAGATCAGAGTTGACATTTCTTCTTTAAAAAATGACTTAAAACTATGAATGATGATCAAAAAAGTTGGCAACCAAACCATTAATTGTCTAATTGTTGCAGCTCTATTACTCATCCTCAGCTGAAATATATACTATAATGACACAGGCAACTTAAGAGAGGTTTATGTTTTCACTTTTATTACATAATATTGATTATATTATATTACATTATGTCATAATGGTTTGACATGTTTTTTTTTTAGTACTGGACACACTATAAGACATAGTTAAAGGTGCAGTGTGTACTATGATTTCATGCATGTATAATCACCTGAAAATATGAATCTTTTTGTTTTTGTTTCTTTAAAATGAGCCTTTTATATCTACAGTGGGAGCGGGTCCTCTTTCATGGAGGCCGCCATGTTGAAACACTGTGTTTCTACAGTAGCCCAGAAAAGACAAACTAAATACTGACTCTAGATAATGCTTTTTCAAGTGTTGTTTCTCCTTTACACTAGGACGGTGAGGGTGATGTGAGGAGATTGCAATGCAGCGATTAGTCCACTAGATACAACTAAATTCTACACACTGGACCTTTAAAGCTACTGTTAGCATTATTAAATCTTGTTAACGTTCATATGGGAAAACATGCTGCTAACGGAAGTGGTGCTCTTAGTTTAGCCTGATAGGAGAGGCTGGTGACATGTGATTGTGAAAGATAGAGGGGTTGGGCTTAGTGACAACACAAAAAGTCATTCAACGTGGCAATTTTGATGTTACAACTACAGTTTGGGCTGTCACTGTGTTTTTCAGGGTTCAGTGGTGTGTGAGAGCAGCTACAGTTCACCTCTGTCCGTTCAGTTTGAACACCAGGGCTGCTGGAGCACCAGAGCATACCGTCCCAGGTTCTGTGCCTTGACCTGTCCGGAGGGACTCTGCTGCAGCCCCTCCCACACCAGGACGGCACGGATTGTGTTCCGCTGCCCCCAAGGCAGGCTTACCCAGCAGCAGGTGATGATGATCGAGTCTTGCTCCTGCAGCGTTACCAACTGCCATCAATCCCCAGCCACAGCTGGCAGGAGTGTCCTGTCTCCTGTCTGGCTGTGAGGTGTGTGTGCATCCATCTACACACAGGATGGGCAGGTCCTGTCTGTGAGGATAAAAATTATCAGTCATACACACGACAATGTGGCAGTGCAGGAAGTTGAGCCAGTGTTTCAAAATTATGGAAATATTACAATGAGGATGTGAAACTATAATATTGAATCCAGATGTGCAAATACACAGTTTTGTAAATGTGCACTCATATTTGAAAGTGAGACTTAAAAACATAAAGGTACATTTAAATCATATCACCATACAGCATCTCACCATTTGAATCCTGTCCACTCTTTGGTAAACTCAGATGCACTGAGATTAGAAAATAAGTCCATCTCTTTGTTGGGGGGGTTGTCAAGGCTCACAAACCAACAGAAAAACACTCAGTTCCCCTCAGCTCTATGGAGCATTTTAATGTCTTTCAGTTGATTATTTTGGTTTGGTGGCACAGTGTACTACTGTATATATACTTTACCCCACCTATCACCCAGTGTCAGCTGGGATTGGCTCCAGATGCCTCGACCCTGATAAGGACAAGAGTTTCTGATTTATTAGTGATTAGCTGACATTTATCAGGTCACCTGATCGCCGTCTGCTTGATGTGTAAAAAGGCAACTGTTATAGCCACAATGACTTTATGATTCCATAATATATCAGTCTTTGTTCAGGTAGCAAAAAGAATAAATTCAACTGCTGCTGTCATTTTGCAGGTTATAAGAGTGGCAGTTTGTAAAAGCTGAGCATCCAGTGTATGATTTCAGAGATGCCATTGTTTAACTCCGACTCGTACTGTACGCGTAAATCGTCTGCGATATAAAGCTCACACTGTACATGTAATATAGAAATTAAAGCAGCCCGTTGGCCCTTGCAGAGCATTTTGGCTTTTGACAATTGTCAATAAAGTTTTGTGTAAAAGTTCTAAAGTTGGTAGAAGTTTGTTTGACAGAAAACATGCTGTCTTGATCATCCAGCGTGCTGATTATTGAAACTGATAGGAGGAGGAGGAACATGAGAAAGACACCAACCAGCCTCCATATTTTTACTATAACTTTGGAGAATGGACTCATTGTGACAGAGTCAGACGGCTGACCAAAATTCCTGACATGAAATCAGCAGAACATCCCCATTTGTGAGTATCTGATCAGTCCTCACTGCACACTGCACAGAAAACCGTTGCTCAGAAACAGGCTCAGATCATATAGTGTATGCCCAGCTTGAGTCTTGGTGGTCCTGCTCATCTGTCAATCTTAGACTTACATTCATGCCACATTCTCATAGATCTCGACGCACATTTGAGTTAGCCAAAAGTTGGACAAAAATTCCAGATAACTGCACACTGAATTGGGAGAGAGACGGCACAGTTATCAGACATGTTTGTGCACTTTTTTTGTGTGTAAATGTTAGGATGAAATCACAACACAATCTGATTTAATTTACACGAGGACATTAACAGTGGACTGATTCATGTTTAATAAAACTGGCAGTATCACTGTTTTGTTTTTATTTATGAGTAGAATGGATATTAGCAGATCTGATTAAATGTTGGAACACAATCCACCTTGTTGTAAAAAAGTTATTGCATAATCAGTGTGTGACAAGAGGGTGTGTGTGTACCTGTGTGTACGTGCGTGTACGTCAGTGTGTACGTGTTTCAACACGCATGGTAAATCCCAAAGAAGTCACTTTTTTAGATATTCTGTTAGTTTATTAGGGTTGTTATTAAGTCTCCGTGACATTTGGATAGATGAGTTGTATCCTGCAATCACGAATGACTCCGTTGAATTGTTCTCTGGGAATGTACGTCAGAAATCACAATCACACAAACATCTACAGTCATTACTTTCCGTTTGTATCACACCGACCTCCACACTGGAAAGGGGCGGGCGTTTCTTGGTTTCATATTCACTTCAGCATTGTTTTTGCACGACGCACAAGTGTTTGTCAGAGGGGGTGTTTGATTTGAACGAGCCGGGCACGGGCTGCTGATTTTAGTTCAAGTTCAAATTAAATGAAAGAATAGATTTAAAACCAGCAGAAAGACAAGACATGTCTGGGAATATCACGCACGGAGACTGCCGGAGCATCAACCTGTATTTTACGCACACCTTTCTGCCGCCGGTGTTCGTCACCGTGTTCGTTGTCGGGACGCTGTCCAACATCTGGGGGCTGAGAAGCGTGTGCTGCAGCTGGCGAAGCATCGGAAGCATCAACATTTTCATGCTCAACCTAGGGGTGGCGGACCTGCTGTATCTGTTCACCCTGCCGTTCCTCGTGGACTATTACGCGCGCAACAGCGACTGGCGGTTCGGTCAGCCTTTCTGCAAGGTGACCCGCTTCTGCTTCAACCTCAACCTTTACGGCAGCATCGGCTTCCTCACCTGCATCAGCATCTACAGGTACCTGGGCATCGTACACCCCATGAGAGTGATGGGGAAAATCACCAGCCGTCACTCGCTGGCTATAAGCGCTCTGGTCTGGACTGTGGTCATCATTCAGATCCTCCCTGACATGTTCTTCGAGAAGAATAGTACAAATTTAACAAACTCGTGTTTTGACACCACATCCAGTGAGCTGATCGAAGACTATTTGCCCTACAGCATCGTCTGGTCCGTCACTGGGTTTGCCATACCGCTGGTTATCATCCTCGTGTGTTATGGACACATTGTTGCGGTTCTTGCCAGAAAAGCCACCGTCAACCCTCTGCTGAAGCAGCGGTGTCTGAAACTGGTCGTGATCCTGGTGATACTGTTCTCCATCTGTTTCATCCCCTATCACGTGTTTCGAAACATTAATCTGAAAACCAGGATTTTGAAAAAAAGTGGCATTTGTCACGCCAGCTTCCGCAACATCTACATTGCGCATCAGGTGGGCAGATGTCTGGCGTGTCTGAACAGCGCAATAAACCCGCTGATTTACATCGTTGGAAATGATGATTTCCTCATGAAGTGTCATGAGTTCAGTAAGTGGGCTCGGCTGTCTCTGGCTGGCTTCACAGGTGCAGTCATTTACCGCAAACCCATGGAAACGTACTCCCCCACAGAGACTCTGGCCGAAACGATGAAGGGATAAGACGCACAATAGGTTCACCTGACATACACTTCCCGTGCAGCCGGGTCCTCTACATATCACACGCCACCAGGACTTCCCCATTCCCTGGAATAAACTATAATACATACCGATGACGTCCCAGATATTAAGCCACTCATCGGTGTCACAAGTCATCGGGTCACCGAAGTGTCAGCGCGGAGAGACATTTCCTCAGAACGTGTGGATATTTGCGACTGAAGCTCGTGTTCTCACCACATTTACTGCACTGACTTATTGCTGCACGTATCCAGTATTGTTAATATTGTGTGCCTCACTGTGCTGCAGCATTGTCAGGGACTTGCTATGAGTTTGTGGTGTACTGCACAACCTTCGCACTGTTATAAGAGAAGCCTTGTGCAGGCCAATGCTTTGTGTTCTCCATAGTTTATGTAAGTGAGACTCTTCAGATTCCACTGTCTGGTTTATTTAGAGAAAGAGACGCAGATTTAATGAGAGGAAGAGATGTGAGAGCCGCAGTCTGAAGAATATTCAGAACCTCAGTAAAAGTATAAAAAACATTTATTAATAGTGCAAATGAACAGTATCATATATTATTGCATGTTCTATTATTCCATCCTTCTCACTGATGAATTAAGATGTTAGGCAATCTTACCCAACAGTCCTGCAATGAACCCTTTCTTCATGAAGAAGGTGTTCATGGCTGCAGCTTGTCCGACTGTACTGCATAATGCTTAGAAGTGTTTCTATTATATTGTCCATAAGGGTGGAGTGGACGACAGGACCCTCTCTGACCGTTGTGTATTAGACTGCATTAGTTGTAGCTGGTTGTACTTATATAATAATGTAACATATATTCACCAACACAGCTATCCGTTCACTCTGCTGCACCAGCAGCTTCTCCCTTCAGGCTGTGACACTGCTTCATCCATCCTCAGCACTCCAAGTTCATACAAGTTCATGATTTTTATGAAAAATAACTGTATATAAATGTTGTATATATATTTTGTGTGTTTGTTTCATGAGTTACAATAAAGAGAACTACAAACTTAATTTCATTGCAGCTTGTCATTACACAGGCTCTGCAACAGATGACTTTACTTTCACGATGGATTAATCTGCTGATTCTTTCTTCCATTAACCGATTCATCATTTGATCTAAAAACATCAGAAAACAGCTCAAGTTGATGTCATCAGACATCAGATGTTTGTTTTGAACAACTGTAAATTTTCTATCAGTTGACTAAAATCTACACAGACTTTAATTCTGAATGTGACAAATACAAAATTACACTGAATCACCAGTCTGTGTGTGTTTCTGGCAGCAGCTCTGGGCAGTTGTGGTGTTATCAGGCAGGAACGTGGCACCAAAGTTTTGTTTGTTTTGACCCATGAAGCCACCTGATATTAGCAACCATACATACAGCAATTTCCATTTGGCAAATGAAACACTGACACTTTAAATTTCACAGAACATGTATGTCTATACTAACTATCCACTGCTAAGACAATTCTTCTTTTTATTCAGTTGATGGAGTTTGCGATGACACACAAAGTTCCCATGCTGTTCTTTCCATCAAACAGGGAAACACTATCGAGATCATGACCTTTAAGGTCACTGACCAGAGAGCTCATAATCATCATCATGACCAAAATTCATCCCATAAATAGTCCTGTTCTGTACAGAGAAGAACAATTTGCATGTCAATTGTGCATCTGCAAGAGTAAGATACTGTGTTTGTTTGTTTTTCTGTCACAGTCTGTTGAACACTCTGAAGTGAATCAACCAGAGTTTCCTCAGCACCTTTATATGTTTCCACCTCATGTGAGAAACTGTAAAACTGAAAGTTAAAGGCTTTCTCACACCTCTCACTGCAGAAGTCAGCATGACAGAGGAACTACTGGAACAATTCAGTTCCTCCACACAACCTACACCTGTCCACACACAATGTTTTGTGACTGTAATTGTGGCAAAACACACTTCAAACCACAGACGTGACATGGGAACTTTTGCTGCACATGACACTTTTATTCCAGATTTCTGGTTTCATTTCATCAACATTCAAAGTGAATAAGCCAAATGCATAATATGCATAAGATTCTAATTACATTTTTGATTATATTTGTAAAATACTGCAATTTTAAAATGAATCATTTTTCATGATGATCATGATGTCTGGTCTGAGATACATCACATGAACGTTTAAGTCCAGTCCAGTTAAATACCTCTACTTCAAATCTGAAGAAAATTATCAAAACAAATGTTTTGCGTTTGTGAATAAGTTTTTGTAATCCAATGGATTATGTCAGTAATTTAAAAATGATTACATTTCAAAGTAATCTGATTCATAATTGCTTATGGGAAATACTCTTGTGAACAGATTATGAAGTGATTGTCTCGTCTCGTCGTTTGCAGAAGGAAGGAGGAGAAGGAGGTCTGCAAAGAGGAACGTTGTATTTTGTGGTTGCCCACATCTGCAAGCAGATATTTACTGTCTCTGCTCTGTGCTAACTTCACAGACTGCTAAAAGAATGTCAGCCACTGTCTGAGCCTGACTTCATGAACTCTCTTTGAATCACTCTGTAATGCTCTGCTTACAGTTTATCAGTAAAAAAGAGAGACTGTGTTTACACTGACATTTTTTTCTTTAGCTGCTCTGTTTCCTGCTATTTCTCAGTTTACAAATTGTGATACAGCCTGTAATTTACATACCAAAAACAGTCATCGTTTTCAACGTGAGAAAAGTGGTAGAAAAGGAGAATCGATACTACTAAAGACATTGTGTCATTTTTGGAACTCACTTTTCTCTGACTTTTACTACCTTGTTCCCTTTTTCTTTCATACATCCACCATACATCTTAGTATTTAATACCTGATAATCACCTGATTTCTGTTGTAATGAATAGATGAGGTCCCAAAGGATAAAAGGCAGAGTTTAAAAAAGAGTTGGCCGTGCGTAGGTTACCAATAGGTACGCAGGTGTGGTGGTCATTAACCAGGTGGGAGGAAAACTGGAGGCTATGCAGCACACACAGACAAACAGGCAGAGACAAACAAGATGAACACAAAGAGGAGGAAACAACAGGGAGACACACGTGGGAAGGAAGAGGTAAAGTCTCAATCCTCACAGATTCATAGAGCTATCATTTACACATAATTCCTGGGCTGAATTATAATGTCCTCTCCAAAGTTTTGTATTTATCTTGAGCTGAGTTCCATGCAGTGTTTCAGGAAACGGGTGGGACCGACAGACATGCACACATAGTTCAGTAGTTCAACCACTTCATTTTGTAACCTAACACAGTAAAATCAACATACCAAAATGAACACTGCCAGAGTTGACTTCAACACTTTTAAAGTATATATGGGTCCAGGCCAGATAGTGGTAATGGAACTCTTTTTGAAATTCAAATTTAACACTTCCTAACACCAGCCAGTGTTAGATTTTCTCAACACTTCTATGTAGTGCTGGACATAAACTCAACACTACACACAGTTTGTTAACTAAACAATTGTGTAAAAATAATAACAATGACTCCTCATGTTTGGTATCATTTTTACATTTTTTTGTCAGTTGCAATGCAATAACTTTGAAGTTGCTTTACAAAGAGTAATAGCATAGGACAAATTTTCTCACAGAAGGCTGGAGGTTTCAACAATTACTCGAGCAATGAGATGCATTTTGTAAGTCACAACTCCTATGCCTCAGGACCTGCCATGGAATAGCCTACATGTGACACTGCGCTTCTGAGGAGGCTTATTAAACGTGCACGTAACTTCACTCATGGTGCAAAATGCATTGTTTCATAACAACAACTTTAAGCTACTAGAACATTGTAGAATTAGAACAGTTACACTCATAACTGTAAACAAACAACATCTGTAGTACCTATTCCAAGAAGCTGCAGTATGCCCTTACACTCTAATCAGAGCATTGCAGCTTAAAACATGAAAAACACAAAAGAGTGTATAACGTATAAGTGTAACTTTTTAGACAACAGATACCAAAACATTCTCTAACAGGCCTAAAGGGCATTTTTGGCTGGCAGCAATCAAACTAGCTCCTCTGTAGACGCCAGCCTCTAGCTTCAACTCCTGACAGTTACAGCTATGTGTGTCACACTATTTGACTCATGTCACTTGGCCAAAATGTCAGGCCACATTTTGATCATTTACTGCTGTTCATTTTTTGTCACGGTGAAATCAGGCATGCATGCTAACTGCTAGCTAGTTAAACAGGTGTTAGGTGACTAGTAACAGTGTAGCGACATAAGTTAAAGTTAATGTGGCTCACCGTTGCAAAACAACCAGCTGCCAGAAGAGAAATATCAATGTAAAATATAAAATTAAAAAATACTACTTCACATACACATACATAAACTGTGTCAAAGATTTAGATGCAGGTCAAAAGCACAGTCCCTTCTGCTGATGGTGTGTGTGCACAATGGGGGCTATTGTAAACACTTAAAGTGTAAAAATGAGATCAGAGTTCAGAGTAAGAACTTCAGAGTTAATATTTATACAATTACACTTACAGGTCTGATTTAGTGACACTTTGTTTTTACTCTCGATTTTGACACCAACTACTTTTAAAGATAGAGTCAAATATGATTGATTTGACTCTGAGAGTATAATTAACTCTAATTTGCTGTGTACATTGAACAAAAAAGTAATCGTTACCAAATTCATGAAAAAAGTTCTGATGAATACCTGAGGACTGGTTTGAAAGATCTAATGGCATTCTGCTGTTAAGGGTTCTTTGGTACTGCAATGTTATTGGAGCATAATTTCCTCCTCAGTTCTAATGAAGCAGCACAATGAAGCAGGAAATCATTATTTACTCAATAATGTATGAGATCCATGACCTGCGTTGCCATAGCTGTTGTTATGAGTTCCTGCCTTTTTTAGGAATAACAACTCAAGCTCTGGCTCAAATCTAGCTTCTATCAGACCTCGATCTTAATATAAACAGGAACAAACAATAAGGATATATTTTCTAAGTCAAACATTTCTTTGCCTACCAAGGTGAACACAAAACCCACAAGTGTTTTTGAGTTGGCAGGCAGAAATAATTTGACCTACCTCCTGATTCTGCACAAAAAAGTTATGAAATACCAATTTCCCCACCAGAGCAAGCGATTGTGTCAACATTACAAGTCTCTGAGAAAATATAACAGCGTCATTATATTAAAATTTAGGAAGTAGGTTGCAATGTCTTAGACACCGAAAAGTCCAGAGTTGTTCAATAGTCTCAAAGAGCTCATTCCATCCTTTGTGCCTTCCAAAACGTGTGTTGCCTCTACAGATAAATATTAACATCTTGCTGACTTACTCTCCCGCCCATTCTCTGATAAACACAGTCTGGAAAGAAACACAAAGCAGCTTGATGAATGTGTCTAAGCACTTAGAGGGAACAGCAGGACCAGGTTTTGAATAATCAGAGCTTGCTCTTTAAATTGCTCTTTAAATCTAAATCACTGCATACTGCTGTATCTACTTTCCTTCTCTTCACTTCAGGCTGACTTGCAGTTTTTATGTTCAAATTATTTCTGTTTTGTTATGCCTAACCAATGAGCAGAGGGTGATGCATCCGTCTCGCCAAATTCTTTTTCAGTTGGCTGGAAGCTGTCAGCGGTTAACATAAAATGAAGTAAAAATGGATGTTTAAGTGCTTTTATCACATGTCACCTATACTCCAGTGTCTGGAGGGCTGCTACAGTCATCTATGGCTCTGCTTCACTGGTTACTGCACAAAAGCACAACTTTAGAACTTTATTCAGTGATTTTGGTGAAACTGGATCAGATTTTATACACAATATATTTGTGTTCACTGGAAGCAGTGCACAGCATTGGGGGTGGTATTGTAAACTCCAATCGATATCCACAGCAAGTGCCATCAAATTTCAGCAAATATGCTAAAATGACAGACGTCATGTGATTTCATCCCTCTAGTGGCTGTGATGATTCTGACAAAGTGTTGTAACTGTTACTGAGGCAGAAAGTCTGCAGAGGAAGGAGGTCTGGGTGGGTGGCTGACTTTTTAGTGCCTAAACCAGATCTTTATGTAATCATTATATTGTGCCAGTGCCAGTTTTTTATTTGTATATTTATTCATTTCAAATGGTCAGATAATGAGTTACAAATAAAGAAGCATGACCAACCAACCATATATAATTTAATTCAATTCAGTTTTATTTATATAGCGCCATATCATAACAAAAGTTATCTCATGACACTTTTCATGCAGAGCAGGTCTAGACCGTACTCTATAATATTATTTACAGACCCAACAGTTCCACCATGAGCAAGCACTTGGTGACAGTGGCGAGGAAAAACTTCCTTTTTACAGGCAGAAACCTCGGGCAGACCCAAGCTCATTGGTAGACGGTCATCCACCATGACCGGTTGAGTTAAAGATAGAGAGGGGGGCACAGAGAGTAATATATATACCCTCTTTAAACCACTTAACCTAAACACAGAACACACTCTCCACACACACACAAATAGAGCAAAGTAGTAAAAACAAAAAAACAGAAGGTTTATATAGTTAGATGCAACAAGGGAAATCAAACATAGTAAAAAGGTAAAAGCATATTAAGACCAGGGAATGTACCCTGAAACCTCAGCCCATGCTAGGCCACTGCTAGTGCCTTTTTAAAACCTTACTCTAACCTAAACCATAGCATTGTCACATCGTAAGACAGATTTATTTTTTGGCTGTGATTTAACTGAAGGCACAGAGAAATAATGTCATCCTGCTGACAGCAGTGTCAGATCATAAAACACTATGTGTTGTTCTGCACATGACATGGACCAATGACGATCAATTGTCAATCAATTTGGACGACTTGTTGAATCCCCAAGGTTGAGGCAGTTCTTACATGTCTGTTATGTCTCCCTTGAGGGTAAATGCTGTGCAAAGGGAACAAAGGGTTACTAGTGATTTGGAAAACCTTGTAGGCATTCTTTAAGTCATATTTTTCTCTTAGTTACATCTGGCACTTCCACTTTACTGGCTGTATTCTCTGCAGTTTCTGCAGCACATGACCATGGCAAAAAAATAAAAAGTCCTCACCAAATTTGGACATACCATTTCCAGGATGCGCTTACTAATCCCTAAATCATTTAAGTAGATATGATCTCTGCATGGCTTTCTTAAATATACAAACCAGTCTAGTACAAAAAACAGTTTTGGTTTCTATAGCTCTTTCCCCGTTCATGACAACTGTACTCAGGGTGAATTTTTATATAACCTGTTCAAATTATATTAAGACCACTTTGATTGATTGGTGGGCCGCTGTCACAGGTGGCTCATTTGAGCAGCCGGGCTTCATTCAGCCCTCCTCAGCTCCACCCTTGTTCCACCGTCTTCTCCATTTCTGAATTAGTGAGGATCCGGCAGAGGCAGGACCAGAGGCACCGCACTGAGCTTCACAACGGCTGTTCAATGGGTGACATCATGGGGCTACGTTCATGTTTTATACAGTCTATGGGCGTCAACAAGTCCCATATCATCAGCTTGCATACCTTATAGTGCACCTGTCTGTGATAACCATGTCTTACACCTTTGATAGGCACTCTTTCTGGTCCATTTGACAGGAAACCTCTGATCCACAAGATAATTAGATCACCAGAGAGACACTAAACATAACTTCCATTAAAAATCAGGAGAGTTGGTTTTATAATTACTAACTTTGACTTTAGGTTTGATCAAACAAATAATTACATTTTACCTAGATGACAAGATTCACTGTCAGTTGAAGGCTTGGTTCACATCAGAAAAACATCCACATCTGCTAATCAATAATACTCATTTATACTGAGCTAATCTGCTTCACCAGGACCGTGTGATGTATGGTTATTAGAAAATCTCATTAACAGTGTCGTCTCCCTGGCAACATAAGCAAACAACCTAATAACTGCTATCAGATTCTGATTCTTACATCCTTCGTATCTAATCTCCATCACAGCCCCAACCATCCAGATGAAATATAAAAGCCCATAAAAGTTGTGTTTTAGTATTTTAAGGACCTTCTGATCCATGTTGGGTTAAAAGTTGAAATATGATGTTCATCCATTGGCTGTGGAAACAGCATTATAAAGTAGACCCCCATCACTCTGCCTTTCAGTCAACAAAAACTGTTTCACTTTTAACGGCCTCTTAAATTGTTTAACTGATTCCTTAGCTAATGATAATATCACTATTTTAGTCTCGTTGAGTTGTCTGAAAAATGTGTAAATGGTCATGATTGGTCAATGTTACAACAGAGGTGATTGCAGAGAGCTGGACAGGACTGAACAGAGGTTTAAGAAGCTGGTTAAGGCCAGTTAAAGAAATGTCGGCATTTCAGTGTGCAGAGGTCTTGAACCTGAAAATGCTAGTGTGGATGTACGTTCTGACATCAGTGTTTTCAGATTTTTCTGTAGAATAGCTTAAAAGTGCTCAGTACATGCACGAACAAATCTTAAACAACAAATCTTCAAAGTGAACTATAATGTATGTTTCATCCAAAAGAATTTAATAATTAGGCCACACATCTGAAATTATTTCAGAGATGCAGCTTTTGATATCTGAAAATGGAAGGTTACATTTGCACAAGTCACAATGCTGTTTTAGCATGTGGAAATTCAAGTGCAGATAGTTAAAAGGAAATAACTGATATTTAAGAAACATCACATGAGAAGGAGTAAAGTTGTACAGAATATCAGCACGGCTGTGATTCAGCCCTTCACAGCTGTGCTGACATTCTGTACAACATACTACATTACTGCAGCACAGTCCACGTTAATATTTTTGAGACTCTGCCAAGTTTGAAAGTAGTTCAAAGCCTGTGTTGTTGTTTAGATCAGCTGATCGGCTTCTTTTCTTACCTTTTTCCTCTTCTGACATTTATTTGTCAGAGTTGTTGTATAACAATAATTAAACTTAATCTCTACATCAGATTAAGCTAGTCTAAATGTAATTTCTCTGTGTGAAAATGTATATCATTACACATCAAAAAGTTTTTGATATCTTAGATTAACATTTTGACAAGTGCCATTTCCACAAGTGAAAACAAAACAGCTACTTGGATAACTGATAAGGTGTCAATCCAAAAATGTTCCACGCTACCCAAGTTGTATTCCCAGTATCCCCTACCTAATTTTGTTTAAGTTGTTCATTGAACTCCACTCTCCACCAAGAGTCAACCTTTTAACCATGCACTTCACAAGGTATTCAATTCAAGAAATGCTATACGTTTATTATCTCTTTGTAAGTGTACACATGCTCTGAAACGTCTTCATTCTCTTCTACACGTTCAAAAAGGCACATTTTGCTATTATTTGGAAATGTCTGTTTTAAGGATAATGCTGTCACTCCACTGTCCATAGAGTAAGCCTGTATCATCTGCTCTCTTGACAGAGAACTGATACTGCGTGTCAGGTAACAGGTCATCGATCTGTATGTTGTATGACTGGCATGTAGATTGACTGAACTCTTCATCAGTGTCAAGGCTCTTCACCCGGATCTCAAATTCTTCGTTTGGCACCTTAGACTGCTGACCTGCCACTTCCCAGTGCAGATGCACGATGTTGGATGTGACACACAACGCAGACCTGTCAAATATCACCGGCCCCTTGATGATCAGTGATGTAAAGAGTTTTGGTATGTGGACGGTGTATGCGTGCTGGAGATGGATCCGCAGCTTCAGTGGGACATGATTCCAGGATATTCTGCTCTCAAAGTCATTCAAGTACTCGAAGGTTTGCTGAAGCGTCTGCTGCATAGAAGCTGCCGTATCACTATCCACCACACAATCCTTGTACTTAATGATGAAGGCCTCCAACTCCTGATGGCCCTCGATGATATCCTCGAAGGCCGTTTCAGGAAATTCAGGAGGAGCTTCACAATGTCGAGGGCATCTTTCATGACACGTGTCAGCCTCTGACGGTCAATAAGATCCCACACCATGCTGTCAGCAAACTGTGAGGTGCGCTGCTGATGGATTGCCAAGTGGAATGAGCTCCTCTGCATCAGCCGCAGCTTTTCCTCCCCCTCCTGGGAAATACATCACATGAACTCATGAGTCTACAGGTGCAACCTATATGTTCAACCTCTCCACATAGAGATGACCTCACAAATGCTAAATGTTTTCTACAAAGAACAACCTAATGTATTGCACTAAATGTCGAATTTACAAACAGGCACGAATGATTAAGAATTTGCAACGTTTCAGTTTCTTGTCACTCATCAACTCTCAAAACTGAGTTCCAATTCACTTACATTCAGACAGGTAAGAACATCAACTACAGAGAGGGCCATCATCAACCACTGTGTTGCCTAGCAGTGTAGCACTGTGTGCGTGTGCTACATCATGTCTAAAAACTGTTCTGCTCTCTTTGCTTCGATATGTGTGTTTGTAGCTGCAGCTGCTGTGGAGATTATATTATCAATCTTTTTTGATGATGTTTTATTCTGTTGTTAAAGTGGCAGTAATTCAAGCTGCGCAGCACACACACATAAACTACTCACAAAAGTTCAGGATATTGGGCTTTTGGATGCACCTAAAAAGCACCATAACCTTTAACAGGTGACCTTCTCTAAACTTTTGAATGCACATGTCCAGCTGTTCAATGTTTCAGTACTTATTGCATAACATGCTGTTCTCTAACAAGGTGATTCAAAATCACAACAAGTGTGTGATCCATGAATGTTCCACTAAATGTTCTGCTTCAATGACAGTTTGTATTGAAACAGTCCTCTTCATCATGCTGTTCACATTTTGACATCATGACACCAAGGCGACACCTAACAGTCCATCAACAGTACCTGGTCAGTGTGAGGCTTCAAACAGGAACTCCTCAGAGGAAGTTACCACTGAGCTTACAGTGTCACAGAGTGTCATCAGCAGGTTGGAATAAGTCCACTTGTGAACAGCATGAGACGTCTAGTCGAGCTGTGATCGATGCTCAAGGTCACATGACAAAATCTTTTGTTGTGGTATACTCACCACTGTTGTAATTTTTTGTTTCAATATTGTATTCAGTTGTTTGAGATGAAAAAATTGCCATTGCATTCTTCTACTTAAATGTCCTACTTTCATGATACAATTTCACTGTAGCATGAACTTTTTCCATTTTCCATAAATTTCACCCAAAAGTCAAATAGCCCTTCTTTTGTGAGTAGTGTATATGTATGTCCATTACATTCACTCAATCAATCAAACTGTATTTGTATAGCACTATACAAAAATGTAACACAAAGTGCTTCACATAAAAATATAAAAACACTACATACATTACATTTCATTTCTGTGTCATTACAATGTTTTTTAACATGTCTAATGTCTGTTCATGGTGAACGCCAACTCAGCCACTTGTGTGCTATTTTAGGTCTGAATGTTTCATGATCAACATGTCAATGTTTCCATAGTGGCCTATGAAGCTGTGTAGACAGGAATGGCATTGTACAAAAATCACACATTACAAACTATGTGGACTGTCCATTTCCCTTTGCTCAACAAAGGCCTAAAATGTAATTTATAATGGTATACAAGCCCAATAACACATGATAATAAATGAATGATAATTCAGAAGTATAATGCTTGCATCCTGTTCTACATTATGGTATACAGTACTAACCTTGATGCTGTTCTTAAGTCTGGTATTGTACAGCTGTAGGAGATCGTTGCGGATGTCTGGGAGCTCATGTATCGGAGGTATGACTTCTTGGGCACTGCACTTATCTGAGCATGAACAAGCCTGCATGGCTTCATCCATGATAACTGTAACACACAATCACAGCTGTGAGCTGATGCACAGTCAAGAATGTGAGTTATTTCATCTGAAAATGTATTCATAGGGGTATTTTCTAAGATACCTATGAAAGATAAATAATAAATCGATTATAGTCTGCAGTTTTACTTTGGTGTATAAACTCATAATCATGCCTCCATATACCAATACTGTCATAGATCCAAGCAACGGCTGACTGTGGAAATCTGGAGGAACTTTTAAGTTGGCCCTAGAATTTACAGCGTTTGGGTAATTTGCTCAAATGTTTGCTTTCATTACATGTAAGGGGAAAACCAAATGCTGTTGATGATTCAAAAGATTAGTTTATGTCTCACAAGTATGAGTAGCAAGCATTCGTCATGAATGACTGGCTTCTCACAACAACAACAATCAAAAGTATTTCAGAAATATCTGAGACAGTGTTTACAGGTATGGGTCATGACTTAAAGACAAACTGAAATTGAAACGTTGCACTCACAGAATGTTTTTATTACACATATACTTGACTGTTTTAACGTTGACCAGCAGAGGAAAATAAAAATACAGCCAGTGAAATCATCACACATTATCAGTATGTCTGCATTCCAGCTATATACTATAACCACTCCAAAGTCCAACCTCATGCATAAATCCAACAAGCCAATCACACTTAAGGAAAGACAACACATTAAAAACCAAAATATATAATATTCAATATTCAAAAGGATTCAACATTGCCTAAAATTGCAGACAGTGGCACAGAGACAGGCAGCTGTTTAAAACCCTGAGGGATGGTGGGAATCTTAGCATAACCACTTGGGAGTTTATTGACTTTTACTGGACAGTGATAACATTAGTGATAATGATTGAACAAGGCCTTATGAGTTCAGCATGACAGCACACTTGACTCTTCACTAAAAATACTACTGCCATCTCCACATTGTCACGGCTTGAAAATCTATAACATGTAAACAAATACGAATAAGTCCACTGGAAGTCAATTTTAATAAAGTAATACATCTGAATTTACAATTTCATCTTTTTAATGAATATTTTGTTTTATGGACCTGTTAGACCGCCTCAATACAGGTGTGTACCTCGTTAATACAGGTGTGTACCTCGTTAATACAGGTGTGTACCTCATTAATACAGGTGTGTACCTCATTAATACAGGTGTGTACCTCGTTAATACAGGTGTGTACCTCGTTAATACAGGTGTGTACCTCGTTAATACAGGTGTGTACCTCATTAATACAGGTGTGTACCTCGTTAATACAGGTGTGTACCTCGTTAATACAGGTGTGTACCTCGTTTGTGTGCAGCAGACAGTTCAGTGAGCGCAGAGAAAATGTCGTTTTTAAAGAATAAAGGTGGACTAATGTGGACTGAAGATGAATATTTAGTTAGATAAAAACATGTTGACAACTTTGGAAATCATTACATCGATCTTTGTTCAACACATTTTGCCTTTTGGACTTTACAACACTGTGGAGTTACTGGAAATGTTTGGATCGTCCTCCATCAGCTGTGCCGGTGAGTCGCTGATATGACGCTAGCTTCAAAATAAATGTGAAGTTCACGGGCCGAGGAGCCAAACCTGTCCATGGAAAAACCTCTTTTTCAGCAGATATCTTAGTCACTACAAGACTGAACTAGCAAGTTGTGGTGTAGTAGTGTTTATATGTGCGCTATTTATTCAGTTTGGGAAACTCCACGATCTCCACGATCTCTGGCGGGGCGTCGCTTGCTTCCATCGTTGTAGTTCGCTGTGTATAAAATCATTTAGGCCAGGGGTCACTAACAGGCGGACCGCGGTCCGGGTCCGGACCCAGAAGCTGTCTCATACGGACCCGGACCTACAGCCAAAACAGAGGGTTACGATTTAAAATCTGACGGAGCGCTTCTATTTTAACAGGCGCAGCTTTTATAGTCTTTACGGTAGTCATTTTGTGGCTGAAACGCACAGGCCAATTGCATGCAAGTTAAGCCATCCCACGTGATACGACTCAGCCAGTCAAATCTGTGCATTCTAGGCGGTAAACATTGAGAAGTTGCAGTGCAGTCAGATGAGAGTTATCGACAAGACACGAAAAGACGGTAGAAAGAAAAAGAAACAGCGTTACTAGAAAGGGAGAGACACGGACTGAGACTGAGAAAGGGAGAGACACGGACTGAGACTGAGAAAGGGAGAGACACGGACTGAGACTGAGAAAGGGAGAGACATGGACTGAGACTGAGGAAGGGAGCGAGCCGATGAAAGTTCAGGAAAAAGACGGGTGAGACTGAGTCTCATGCGCAGAAACTGTGGCACCATTATGAGACAAAACATAAACTGTTGGAGCAAACATACCCACTCAAATTTCAAGTGAGATCACATAAAATAAGTAGTCTCAGGGCCCAATATGACCAGCCCACGGGATCCTGAGGCACACATTCACTGCCCAACAACATGCTCATGAGTGCTCCCTCAGAGTTGCTTGGATTTTGGGTCAACACAAAAAGCCATTTACTGATGGAGGGTTGTCAAAGAATGCATGAGTGCAGTAGCAGAAACTACTTGAGGAAAACAAAAACAAGAGCTTTGTGACAAAATAAAGGAAATACCCATGTCAGCATCATCTGCCACAAAAAAAGTGAGATGATGACTGAGGATGTGCTAACCCAGCTACACGAAGCCATGCAGAAGGCACCGTGTGTAGGCCTTGCTGTGGATGAGTCCACTCACCTGAGTGACAATGCTGAGCTATTAGTGTATGTCAGGTTTTCAACACAGAGAAGAAAGCATTCTGTGAAGACCTGTTGGGTGTCACTCCCCATAAGACCAGTCTTGATATCACCTCACATGTGAATGAGCTGAATTTGAGGCTACAGGGCAAGGACAATTCAATTTATGAACTGAAGACAGCTGTCCGCTCCTTTCAGAAGAAACTTGAGGTGTTCAAAGAAGACCTGCAGGGAGACTGTGCACACTTTCCAGCAGTGCAGGAACAGGTTCAGGGACAGCGAAATGTGTCTTCTTTTGTTGACTTTGTTGATAAGCTGATTGTAAACTTCAGCAACCGTTTCGACAGCTTCAGCTATGGACAGCAGCTCACCATGTTCATTCAGAACCCATTTCTCATCACAGATGTCAGAGGGTTCTCAAAGGAAGTCACACTGCACTTTCAATGGGTAAATGTTGGGCTTCTCCAAATGCAATTGGTTGATCTCCAAGCAGATGTAGCCCTGAAAGAGCAGTTTGTAAGAACTGACCCTTCTACTTTCTGGCTCCAAATGGTCCCTGAGACAGCTTTCCCACGTCTGAGGAAAGTAGCCCTATATCTCTTGACCATGTTCGGCTCCACACACAACTGTGAGCCAGCATTCTCCACAATGAACATAATCAAAACAAAATATCGTTCCAGGCTCACCAATGAGCACCTCCACATGTGTATGAGAATGGCCCTGGCTCCATTTAAGCCCAGGTTTAAAATCCTGGCAGGACAAGCTAGAGCTCAATTCTCTCACTGAGCAAAAAAGTGGGGGAGTTGAATATAAGAGGGGAAGATTGTTAAGTTAAATCGTTCAATTGTCAAGATATGTTGAGATTTCTTATCTGAATTGGTTCAATCAAGAGTAACGGAGTATGCACATATATATATCAAATATATTTTGGATGTTTTGTTGATATCTTGCATCTTGGTGTTTGGCTGTGTTTGGTAAAAGCTGCAGTGAGTGCATGTTGTGTTCCTATAGCTCTCAGACTTTGCTCCATTCATGTCAAGATATTTTTGGAAATTCAATTTATTTTATTTTTTGAAGTCATGCACTTTATTTTAATGTGCACATTGTTCACATTTTATTTATTTTTATTTATTTTCTAAGTTCAGTTCTGTGTTACATGACAATAAATGTTGTTAGAAAGTTTTGAATTGTACTGTAAATCATGATCTTGATTTACAAGACAGGTATTGATTGGATGCAGATGTTGATAAAAGTACTAGGCCACTTAAATATATATCACACTAAGTTAGACATTAGGATCTTCCAGACCTTTGCTTCAAGTTATTTTCTCTAACTGGACCTCTTTAAATTTTAGTTGAATACCCTCATTTAGGCTGTCGGGTTTTGGCAACAAGCAAGTATTTCAAGTTAGCATGTTTGCTTAAGAAGTGATAATATAGCATATGAATTTTATGATTTAATACAGTAAATATCTTACATATTGTACCTTTAAAATAAAGTTTCTGCCTTTACACTCCAAGAACATAACTTATTGTGTTGTCAACCAGCTGACTTGAGTATTGTAAATGACATTATTAGAGTTAATATTGATCAAATACTTAAATACAATATCAAAGCTCGCAGTTATCCTAAAGTCAACAACCTAGAGTTAGCTTGATACAGTTAACTAGCTAATGCTAAATAACACCTGTCAAATTATTTACAATAAACTACACAATATTTACATACTAGTATAGTACAGTAGTTTACAGATACCATTACTATTTAACTTATACAGCAATAAATTGGCCTACCTATCTTCCTTTGTTTTTATGAGGCTTCCTGTTGTAGGCTATAGTTTAATGTAACTCTTGTCTCTATTTAAAATGTTAATTTGCATGGTTACAGTTTCCATGGTTATGGGATAACATCAGCAGCCTGCATCACCTTCAGGTTCTGTCAGAAAGTTTCACTAATGGTTGATGGTGGAACAAAACATACCAGTCACTATCACTTTTACTTCAAACACAACCATTCTTTGAAAATGTACCTGAAAGTCATGAGTCAAGGTAGGCCTGGGCGATAAATCGATTTTATCAATTAATTCAATTCATAAGGAAATAAGTATAATTATGAATACAATAATGCAGCATATATAGAACTGTAACTGTAACGGATTGCCTTCACATTCTGCATAACATTCTCTGTGTTTGCCAGATGCATGTACAGTGAATTTGGTTAATATCACTCCTTGCAATAAAGAGTTACAGGGTGCAGTCACTTTTCGGCAGGGCTTCTCCTGGTTAGGGTTAGGGTGATGGAGTGTTGAGCAGGACCATCTTGTAATATTGAGTCCCCTACATCTCATGAAGGCTCTAAATAACAGATATGTATTACTTTATGTTTATGTAAATGATAAAAGAAAAATTTTAAAATTCATGTTAATTTACCTCGTCACTCCTTGACAGTGCTTCATTTTTTTGTCACTCTCCCCAAGAGGGTCAAGGAAGAGGCCAGTCTTTTGGGATGGTTTCATGACCTATTGGTCAATAAGGAAAAACACCTGCATGTAAATCTAAGACAGTCATATTCCTTTATAAATTCAATTAATACAAGTTATTTCAATTAAATGCCAAATAGATGTTACAATAACCATCATGCTTTTTAAACTCACCAACCACATCCAGTGCCCACTCTCATTTAAAATCCCAATGATGTATTTGTACATCAATGGATCGGCTAAAATAAAAATAAGCCACAAAGTGAGTGACAAGGCCATTTAAAATAATGTGTAACATAGTCTTGAAAGAATAAAAGCAACACCTGAAAAGTGAAAGGACATATGGGAAGACGTTTATATGGCAAAGTGGTATGTGAGTTATGGAACTAGTCAAAGATTCAAAAGCTATATACATTCACACATACTGTAAATACTTATGCCAGACTTACAACAATACTGACATTTGTTCATTAGATTTGTACATGCTTACAACTAATTAATAGGAAAAAGTACACCTAGTTTGCGCAGTCTGTCGCTGTTGTTCCATATGTCTGTTCTCCCATATGTATCGACAGCAAATGCCTTATCTTGTGATTGCGCATTATGTTGTCTTACCAGCAGCTCCAAGTAAGCATTGATAATCTGTGATGACATGACATACCGGAATAAGACCAAGGTTTAGTTACTCTATATTCAGTCTTAAAAATAAAAGAACTTTACCTCACTTTCCAACTCCTTATTTGGAGCTGTCCTGGCAACATCCACAAAAAGACTTTATAGGGTCCCACTTTGGCCAAAAGGATAAACGGATCCTTTCCGGCCCATGCATCCATCACATCTGTGAAAAATGATGATAAGTATTCTATATTGAATAGATTTGATTTCCAGAGCAGACTTTGATTGATCATCATAATGACTGGGAATAATTCATTATACATAAAACACAGGCAGTAAAATACAAGATACATTTCTCATCTAGCAGAGCTTTTTTGTAATTATGATAAACTACTGCCTTTGTGAACAGTTATTTTGTATTTGATCATATAGTTTTCAAGTATAGTTTCACAGAGTGATTCCAAATAGAAAACCAAGATAAAAGGTGAATATGGAAGAAACTTGAATGCATAATAAATGTAGACAGCAAAGTGCCTAAGGAAAGAGTTTTTTTTTTTGTTTTTTTTGCTTTAAAGAATTTGCCCAAATGAACTGCATCTGAGGCAGATTAATTTGTAAATCTGTGTATGATATTTGAGCTGCTAAACATTTGTGTAATTAGATGTCTTTCTAAATATATTGTCCTGTGAACTTCAATTTCTTACAATTTCTGTGGTGGTAGAGGCAGCCGAGGTGGCAGAGGCAGGGTGGCTGTGGTGGTAGAGGCAGCCGAGGTGGCAGAGGCAGGGGTGGCTGTGGTGGTAGAGGCAGCCGAGATGGCAGAGGCAGGGTGGCTATGGTGGTAGAGGCAGCCGAGGTTTTAGAGGCAGGGATGGCTATGGTGGTAGAGGCAGCCAAAGCGGTAGAGGCAGGGGGGGCTGTGGTGGTAGAGGCAGCCGAGATGGCAGAGGCAGGGTGGCTATGGTGGTAGAGGCAGCTGAGGTGGTAGAGGCAGGGATGGCTATGGTGGTAGAGGCAGCTGAGGTGGTAGAGGCAGGGATGGCAGGGGCAGCTGTGATGGTAGAGGCAGCCGAGGTGGTAGAGGCAGCCAAAGCGGTAGAGGCAGGGATGGCAGGGGCAGCTGTGGTGGTAGAGGCAGCCGAGGTGGTACAGTAGAAGCAGGGATGGCAGGGGCAGGGGTGGCCGAAAAGGTGGAAGCAGAGTTGATGATCTTGTGTGGAATGTGTGGCGTTCCCTCCACATGAATTTTTAAGTGATCAGTGCTGATCTTTTTAAAAATACGACCCTCCTCATTCGAAAGATCTGCACTTTTATTTTGGAGTGCCACAATAGTGAAAGGCCCCAGGTAATCAGGGTCCAGCTTTCCTCCCTTTCGCTGCTGGCTCCTTACGTTTTGCCTCCACACTTTATAACCCACCTTGAAATTTGGAGGTGGCAATTTGCCCTTTTTGGTCTTCTTTCTATTTGCAATGGCATCTTGAGCAGCCTGCAAGGCATCACTTAGATGGAGGATGTCATCTGTGGGGCTATCATTTTCCACCACATTTTCCACACTGCTGTCAACCTTTTCAAAAAGAGTTTTATAAGCATTAAAACATAATACTTGTAAAAATTCTGAAACATCTATAAATTAAAGCTACTAGTTACAACAGAAGATACGATATACAGTATTCTGCGGGGACCCGTGATGGGTCTTTGGTACTTAACCAAACATCACTGCATCCAGGTGTTTGTCCCACGTATCGGGTCTGTCTCCCACCAGTTTTCTAAGTGCTCTGAAATGCAATAGGAAAAAGAACTGTATTTTTTACAACTGCTTAAAAGTATTTGCAAAACTATTAGAATAAGGGTATCTGTATATATTTGTTGAATGTCACTTTGTAAAGACCTTCAAAGAATAGTTTGCTAAATATTCACACATCAATATGAGGAGATGGTGAAAATTTATAAAAATTTCATGCAAGCAAGCCCTATGCAAGAAAATATACTTAATATGCAACTGCATTTTACTTTACTTTATTTTATTTTCCATTCATTTTTTCCACCAGACCATTTGTTTGGGTGTGGTAGGGGGCACATAGGCTTCTTTTCATAGAAAGAATATTGCAGATGTTAGTGTTAACCTGTGTTTGTGAAGGAGATGAGAAAGAAATTACATACATACATTAAATGTTAATTTAAGTGAAAATTCAGTCTACTTCACAAAATATTGCTTGTAGCTAATGAGTAATTTCATACCTCATTCACAAATTCCTTCCCTTGATCAGTGAGGATCCTCTTGGGAGCCTCAAATTGATAAAAGAATTTGAGGAGGCAGTCAGCCACCTCTTCAGCACTTTTACTTTTTAAAGGGTAGGCTTGTGGCCATTTGGTCAAGTAATCTATCATGACACAAATGTAGCTGTTCCCATCCTCTGTTTTGGTCAGCTTCCCGACCAGATCCATGCCAACCAGCTCAAAAGGATGTGTTACCTAAAAGACAAATAGTTTTTACTGTACTACTGTCTACACAGAAGAGTAACGAAGAATGCAATTAGAGATATGTTGTGATTTTCACTGTCAAATATTACAGCACAAGGCAGGTGTAGCAAAAATACTTTTACAGAAAGCTAAACCAGATGACAGATGAGGATAATCTGATGGGGCAAAGAAATAAGACAGAGAGGGAAGCAAGAGGGAAAACAGAGAACACGGGAGGGAAATAGGGCACAGAGCCAAAATGGAAAAACAAACAGGCACAGAAAGTTGAATTTGGAAAATAATAGAGATATTTTACAATGATTGGTGTATGTTCTCTCCTCCTTTATCGCAGTTCCACTGGCCTGGCATTCCACACACTGTGCCACCTGAATGAAAAGATGGGATGAAGGTGAAAATACTGTGCCGATTAATAGATTACCTGAAGCATTTTCTGAACAATAACTCTGAACACAGAGGCTTTCTTGTCTTAACAGTTTGTGTAAACTGTAAGTTGTATAAAGGCAGAGTAACTCTTCACTTGTCTAACATTCCACAAAGTGGACACACTATATAGATTCAGACTGACATTAGATGTAAAATCATCATATTATTATCATTACTATATTTATTATTGATTTTAAAACTATAGTGCACTTAAGAACTTCATAGGTGACTTTATATACTTACCCATGTGTCAATGTCATCTGACATGCCAGGCCAGTAAAACCGCCTGCCAATTGCGTCCTGGGTTTTCTTTTGCCCACAGTGTGCCCCAGTGCTGCTGGCATGAAAGTCTTTGAATATTTCTTCAGCTTTATCGGGCCCACACTCCACCTCAGTGACATTACCCTTCTTTTTGTAGAAGAGTTTTTCATCTTTGGGAATAAAACAGGCTACATTAGTATAGATTATTAAATAAAAAGCATCAGCTGAGAAACAGACCAAGACACAGCCTCAAATACATCCTATTTGAAGAAAGGGTCAAAAACACAAAGAGCAGTCCAAAAGCAGGTAGATGCACAGACAAAGGGAAGACAGAAGGCAAAATCCAAACAGGCAAGGTCACAGTCCCTCGACTAATCTCACCCTCATCCCTCCCTCTGGAGTGATGAGTCTATCACTCCTGCGTCTCCTGGTTCTCCACCATACAATAAACTACTGCAAATGCATCTTATTGTCGGGATCTTTTGTTAGTGAAACGTACACACATACACATACACACAAATCAAATCAAATCAAATTTTATTTGTATAGCCAAAGTCACAAAGTACATTTGCCTCGGAGGGCTTTACAATCTGTACAGGGTGACACCCTCTGTCCTTAGACCCTCGGTTCGAGTGAGGAAAAACTTGCCCACAAAAAACCCTTTTAACAGGGAAAAAAGGTGGAAGAAACCTCAGGAAGAGCCACAGAGGAGGGATCCCTCTCCCAGGAAGGACAGGCGTGCAATAGATGTCACGTGTACAGAACAAGTCAACACAAACATATTGTACAATTACAATGAATGATAAAATGACAATGAATTACAATGAATGATAAAATGACCACAGTAGCAGATATGGTAGCAATAATGACAGTAATAATATATGTAGTGGACGTCGTGCAGGATCATAGCAGCAGCCACGATCAATGAGAACCTGCTGGACGACAGAGCACAAAAACTCCGGGAAGTTCGGTTAGTAGCATGCATTAATGAGACATGTATGTCCACTGATGGTGAGAGAGAAAGAGGAGAGAGAGGGGGAGGGAGAGGGAGAGAGAGAGAGAGGGAGGGAGAGAGGGAGAGGGAGAGGCGGGGAGTCCCCGGCAGTCTAGTCCTATGGCAGCATAACTAAGGGATGACCTGAGCCAGCCCTAACTATAAGCTTTATCAAAAAGGAAAGTCTTAAGTCTACTCTTAAAAGTGTTGACCGTGTCTGCCTCCTGAACCCAGAATGGTAGTTTGTTCCACAGAAGAGGAGCCTGATAGCTGAAAGCTCTGGCTCCCAATCTACTTTGGAGACTATAGGAACCACAAGGAACCCAGCATCCTGAGAGCGCAGTGTTCTAGAGGGGTAGTAAGGTACTATGAGCTCTTTTAGATATGATGGTGCCTGACCATGAAGAGCTTTGTATGTAAGGAGAAGAATTTTAAATTCTATTCTAAATTTAACAGGTAGCCAGTGCAAGGAAGCCAAAATGGGAGAGATGTGATCTCTGATCTTGGTTCCTGTCAGAACACGTGCAGCAGCATTCTGAATTAACTGCAAAGTCCTAAGAGACTTATTGGAGCAGCCTGATAACAAAGAGTTACAATAGTCCAGCCAACTGATACAACTGATAAGATAAGAGTCTTTTGTGATGAAGCTGGTATGCTCCAAAAGAAAATTAGAGCAGTTAATCTCCCATATCTGCTCAAGAGAAAGACCTGCTAAGTGCAAAAGGTCACACTTAATACTTTTCACTTGAGCCTATTTTTTCTGAAAATATTAATATTATTTACAAATTTCCTTTATTATCTGGTTGTCTTAGCTAACAATGAGACTGACAATTGGCCTACCAGAGGCAGGTAGAGTAGACAAAAATTGTACTTAAATAAGACTATTTTTTACTTTAGAACAATATTAGGCTCCTCAAGTATCAATAAAAAGTAATCATCCAAATAATTACTTGGGTAAGAGTAAAAAAGTATTTGGTGAAAAAACTACTCAAGTACTGAGTAACTGTGGAGTAATTTATTTGTGGAGTCTGATTTATTTGTCAAATAAGAACATGAATGTAATCAATCAATCAAAGTAATGATCTGCAAATACCCCTTGAACTAAAACAAAACACTGAGTATTGTTACTTAAGAATGATATTACTCAAGTAAAAGTAAAAAGTATTGTGCATTAAAAATCGTTTTAAGAGTACAATCCATCTAAAATGTTTGTCCAGAATTTTACTCAGCTGTCGTCTACTGATGTAAACTCCCCTCTGGAAGGGTTGTCAGGAAAGTACGACGGACACAGCTCAAGTTTCTTTTGTTTTATTGCGCACACACGGTAATAATCATCCACTAGTCAGCCTGCCTGCTACAAGTGTGCTAGCAAATTTTCAACTAGATTTCTAACTAGGTTGTAAACCTGTAATGCAAACACAAACACAATCCCAGAATTAACCATAGAATTATACAAATGCTCATATAACATTGTTGTTGTATTTTTAGCAATTATAACTCACTGACAAGGCGTACTAGTCCTGACGATAACTCAAATGAATTAAAAAATAAATCAGGCACACACTGCAAACAACAATACAGCAACAACTGCTGGAAAGTTCTACAATGTTACTCAAGTAATTGTAACAGAAATTAATGCTACACACATTACTGCCGATCTCTGGGCCTAATCTTGCTACAGCAATTACTAATGGTGGAGAAGAGGAGTGCACCATGCGTGCGTAATAAATGTCCTAACATAGTCTGACCTTGCACATCAAAGGTGTTGGCCTTTCGGCAGAAATTAGTTTTTTCGTTTCTGGAATATCCATCTGGATATGTCCCATTTGTTTTATAATTCACAATGTCATTGTAGATGCGCAAGATCCATTTTCAGTCTCTTGGGAACAGTTGTCTGATGGATTAGGATCAATTAGCCTAACCTATGGGGTCAGTGGTTAATTGCGAGTGCGTACCAGCGTGACTTCAAGGCTTTCTGTATTCCTCTTATCATCTCTTACTATCAATAATGGACAGCTATTTTTTTTGTTTAAAAACATTTCAAATAAGAAACTGATTATTTTATCTAGTTCCTATTTAGATTGTATACTGTACATACGTTCACCTTATAGTTATACATTATAATTATTTCACAAATATCTGACATGCGAGGAAGGCAATCTTACTGCTGGACATGTTTCCCTGACAACACAATTGTCTCTTTATTGTTGGAAGCACTTTGACATTTAGGCTACTAATTTCTCATTATTTGTTATGTAATTACTGTGACGTGGAAAAACTCCTGCATTCTTTTCTGCATTTATTTCCTAATCTTCATAAAATCATTGAAACTGAGGTAGTGAAATATAACTTTATTTATAGATCAAAGCGGTGTAAAATCACATTGCAACAACGATAACAACAACAACAATAAAAGTGGCAAGGTAAAGCATCTACCGTCATCAATTGTTGACAACTAGCCTACATTATGGAAACATCAGGTTACTTTTTTTATCTGCGCTGTTCTTTTTCCGTTGCCTGTTCACTTGGGCTGCAGGACATTTCTATTGCTGTGCCTGCCAGCTGGCCCGTATATTATATCTACGAGTAGACCTACGCTCACTTCCTCTGAATTGATGCGTTTTCCCATCGGGGGCAGTTGTTTTTCGGCAAGCAGTCTATTTTCGGCACTACGCCAGCAAAACGTCAGCATGGCAGCACATGGTAATAAGAGAGACGAAAACTTCGTCCCCAAAAAAGGCTCCTCAGTGGTATGGAAGTGGTTCGGGTTTACATAGCAGACACCGATCACTGTCCGCTGTAAAGTTTGTCGGAAGTCAGTGGCAACTAAATGCAGCAGCACGCAGCTGAGTGGGAGCAGTGTGCGCCACTGCGAGCTGCACAAGATGATGCAACTCGTTCTCATTCCCAGCGTAAAATACTGACGATTTGTCACGCCCTAGGCGTCTGATACTGGCAAAGGGTACCCTTCGCGTCTGTATAAAACGCTCTGGGTTCTCAATTGACTCCAATATAAACCCGTTTGCGGCAGTAAGAGACGCTCAGAGCAGAGCTACAGCCGTCCATTCACTCCAATAATAACCCAATCCTAATAATCCTTGACAACTGTTGCTATGGAGAGCGACGCCCCAGGGCGATCCGCATTGAAATCACACAATGTTTTCCAAACTGATTCAGGATCTGAAAGTGAACAGATGTAATGTACAGAATGCTTTGTTAGGTTTATTATTTTATTTTCACATGTAAAACACATTTTTAGATTTATTCACCACGCTGAGCTCGAGCCATCAGCTCTACACTACCCATAATCCTCAACCACCGTTGCTATGGAGCGAAGACAGTCCACTTTGCGCTACCTGTTAACTGGTTCAAAGAGATCAGTGTTTTATTATGTGTGTACAAATTACAATATTTAATTTAAGTTTGTCATAGCTACACATCATGAGATCTTAAGCAAGGTGATTGGATGTTTTTAACTGCAACGCACCCTGGGAGTCGTAGTAAATGTATGTTTCACGTCTGGGTCTTATGCTTGCTGCGATCATTTCTGATTGACACGAGTCAAATCTAAGGTGAGTAAGTCATGGTAAAATCTGCAGATTATTTGTAATTTGAAAGAAATAATAGACTGATATAAAAGGTGAAATATTTTCAGAGAGCAGTCTGTGTACTTCTGCAACTGTTATTTTTGTAACGTATTCTTATGTGAAAGACACTTGCTTGGCCAGCTAGCTAATAGTAGTACTAGCCTATATTAGCAACGTAGTTTTAAAGCACACTTCACCAGAGATGGATGGCCCGGCCTGTAAGGCTGAAGGTTGATGGCAATAGGCAGTTAAATCTCCTCTAAACAATGAACTGTTTAAATGTTCTCAAAGGACTAATAATATTCAGATTTACCAAGCAGTAACTAAATTCATATTTTAATGAGGCAGTACTGTTAACTATTATTTGATACATGCTGTCATTTTAAGCAAAACAAGACATTTCATATAAATATGAAACTTCAGTGCTATTGTGTGTTGTAATTGCCATTGCTTAATAAGTAATACAGTACTCCTTATAGAACAGACCTATGCTCTTGACTAATTATTTAGGGGGCTAGATTTTAGTGTGAGAATGCCAGAGGTACCCCTGCCACAAGCAGCCATGTCTGTACACCCAGACAGGCTTACACTGAGTGGCAAACACGCCTGTTACTTTACAGTACTCACTACCATCCTGTGATTCATAGCTGTCTTTATTTTTTATTTTTCTTTACATATTATATTTTGAATTACAGAAGTGGCAATGGGAATTTTATGCACACACAAAATCACATGTTATTTCTGGTTATTTCTTTGCTGAGAAATTAATTTTGTACCTGAAATAATCCCTACATGTTTCATTTTCATTTGCAGAAATGACCCAGCCAAAAAGAAGGTGTGCCCTTATTGCCAGGCTTCCAACAATTTAAACAGGAAGACCTGCAGTGGATGCCTGTCCAGCCTGGAATCTAGGCAGAACTTAAAAAACAGCAACATAATTCTTCTTAATTCTGCCCAGCTGTCGGTAAGCTTTCTGAGTTGTGATTTAACAAGGGCCTCCCAGACAATTATATATTTATCACAGTTGTCAATGTTTCCTTGTAAATCATTAAGTCAAAACTAACAAGACAGGTCTTTGCATATAAACTTGCATAAATAAATGAGGTGCTCAACATCAGAATAGATCAGAAAATCATCACAGTAAATACATCAAACTAGACATAATAATAATAACACATGAGAGGCCATTTTTAACCTTGTATATGGTCAAAGATGAGAAAAATCTAATGTAACATTATTTATCAAATCACTGTTGTACCTCTTGAGTTTGTTCTGGCCTATATGTGCCTACATTGTACCACACTTTCTTCACCTGTAATTTGTCAAACTAGTCTGGATGCATAAAGTTTTCTTTATTGTTCTTGCAGGTTTTAAAACTGCATGCCCTGGGCTACCAACCTGTTCTTTTCCTGAGCCATCATGACTGGAAAGGCCAAATCGTCAGGGACAATTATACACCATGTGGATCCAGCAGAAGGGGTGGTACCTGAATCCTCATAAAGATGAGGAAGTTGTACAAGCGCGAGCTAAAAAATATTGTTATGATATGATACACTTTATTACCCCTTATGCACTGAAGCACATGCACAGATTTTGCCCTGCCAGCCAAAGCTCACCATGCTGAACTTCTGGTGGTAGCTGCCTGACGGGCAGCAGTCGTTTTCAAACCAGGTTTTGCTTTTTGAAAAGCTCCTGCAGGGTTGTCACAGTGGTTACTGTGCAGTAGTGTGAAACAGCCTTTAGAGCCTTTCTCAGGCTGTAATTTGATGGCTAGAGCCACGTGACTATCTTACCTCTATCTAATGGACCCCTGACACTTCCTCCTGTCTAGCTTCAGTTACATTTAGCCATTTAGCTGACGCTTTATCCAGCGAAAAGTGAAACAATAGCTGTTTCATACTTCTTTTAAAAACAGTTCTTCATCACACTTGCACTATGCATTTAAGAATATGGTAATAATCCATAAATGATGCAGTATACATGTCATCATGTATTTGGGCTGATTTAAAGTGAAGTTGTATGTAGCATGACATGAATACAGATGATATTTCAACCTAGACATTCTCATAGGTCACCACCAAGGTTGTCCTCTTAAACTATATGTGTGTGTGTGTGTGTGTGTGTGTGTGTGTGTGTGTTTGTTTTTTCTTTTCTTGTCAGTGGCCAAGTGTGGGGTGACACCTGGGAGTCTGCAGATTCGACATGCAGAGCTGTAAACCAGCCCACAAAATCGTCACAAAAGTTCAAAGTTCAACATGGAGCATTCAGTTCACGTTCACAATAAATATCGAATACACATTTCAGTCAGTGTCAGTCTCTGTTTCAGTCTATAACTGTGGCTTAAGTACATAAAACATCCATGAATCCGATAGATCAACAAGTGTTGCATATCAATGAACATTCTCATATGCATCATCACCACTATAAAAGGGACTAGGCTATTATAATATAGTGCTACAGTTACAGTAATGCTGCACGTAAAGTAAGTAACATCGTAACAGCAGCTAGATGACAAGATTCTAGCTGTATGAGATGACTGTGGTAAGCAGTAATGTGTGTAGGAGCCTAAAGAAAGGAAGTGAACTACACCAGTACCAGCTGGAGTTCATGTTTATGTTTCTGCTTCTTTTAATATGTCATCTGTCATGTTTATATGCACATTTGGAGCTGTTCAGTCTTATATACGTATTATTACAGTTTTTATGGTTAAGCAAAAAGGATTTCAATAAATTAATGTACGAGTCATTCATACTGCTTTTACTTGATTTTGTTTACTCCATCATATCATCCCATCTCCATATCATCATCATCATCATATCATCCCATCTCCATATCATCATCATCATCATCATATCATCCCATCTCCATATCATCATCATCATCATATCATCCCATCTCCATATCATCATCATCATCATCATCATCATCATCATCATATCATTCCATCTCCATATCATCATCATCATATCATCCCATCTCCATATCATCATCATCATCATCATCATCATCATCATATCATTCCATCATCATCATCATCATCATCATCATATCATCCCATCTCCATATCATCATCATCATCATCATCATCATATCATCCCATCTCCATATCATCATCATATCATTCCATCTCCATACCATCATCATCATCATATCATCCCATCTCCATATCATCATCATATCATTCCATCTCCATACCATCATCATCATCATATCATCCCATCTCCATATCATCATCATCATCATCATCATCATCATCATCATCATCATCATATCATCATGGGCCATCTGCTGAACGTGGGTCTCATTCTGTTTCAAATTACTGCTGATTGGCAGCGATTACAATTATCTGAATCCAAACATCACTATTCTTGTGAGTATAAGGCGTGTTATCACTGGTGATTGTAAAATATGAGGCTGCTCATATGAATTTATATTTCCAGGAATATGTGGTTGAGGATATTTGTGATGAAATCATTCCTAAAACAGTCTTCCTCAATTCACACAGGTGACATACAGTGAAAAGTGAAAAAGTGTTTGCCCCCTTCATGATTTCTTATTTTTTTGCATATTTATCACACTTGAATGTTTCAGATCATCAAACAAATTTAAATATTAGACAAAGATAACCCAAGTAAATGATGATTTCATTTATTAAGAGAAAAAAGCTATCCAAACCTACCTGGCCCTGTGTGAAAAAGTAAGTGCCCCCCCTTGTTAAATCATGAACTAACTGTGATAAAACAATTTTTTTTGAAAGATGAGTTCAATTACACTGTCCACACACAGGCCTGATCACTGCCAGACCTGTTGAATCCAGAAATCACTTCAATAGAACCTGTTTGAGTGAAGTGAAGTAGACAGAGATCTCAAACAGCAAGACATCACGCTGTGATCTCAAAAAGTTCAACAAAAGATGAAACAACTAAATCATTGACAACTGTCAGTCTGGAAAGAGTTATAGAGCTATTTCTAAAGCTTTGGGATTCCAACGAACCATGATGAGAGCCATTATCCACTAAAGGAGAAACCCAAGAGCGTTTGACATTGAGGTCACGAACTGAAGGCTGGATGTTCTTTTTCAGGATTTTCTGGTAGAGACCAGAATTCATCAGAACAACTTCTTAAGAACTGCAGGCCTCACCTCGCTCAGTAAAGGTCAGTGTTCATGACTCAAAAATAAGAAAGAGACAGGGGAGAAAATGGAAACCACTGCTGACCAAAAACAACACAAAGGCTCGTCTCACTTTGGCAAAAAAGCTTCTTGATGATCCCTGAGACTTTTTTTTTCAAAACTTTATTTATTGAGTTTTGGTCTATTACAATAAACAATACATAATGAACACAACAAACAATAACAAACCTTCCAATCCATTCCCACCCTCTCATAACCAACAGTCCTCTCAGAGGAAAATAAGTAATTGAGTCCATAGGAAAATAAAAAAATAAATAAATAAACATAGTAATAATAATAATACTCAGAATTAAAAATACATAAAATACATTATAAAAAAAAAGTTTTAAAAAAAGTGTAAAATAGTATAGAATAAAATAAAATTAAAAAGAGGTAGAGTTATAAAACGTGGTCACCATCCTATTTCTCGCCCCCAATTCATAACCATAGTTTTCTAGCTGTGGTACAAGATTCAAGCCATTCTGCAGGGGTATTGGTAACTTATCTGTTCCCAGGCCTTTGTATATTCATGTTATTCATAAAAATAAGAAAAGGTGTCCATATCTCATAAAAATCCTCAACTTTCCCTCTTACTATGTAGGTCAATTTTTCTAGTGCCAGACTGCAAGACACCTCCTTAACCCACTGTCTAGAATTAGGTCTCTGAGTATCTTCCAGGTCAAAGCAATTACACGTTTGGCTTGGAACAAACAAAAATTGATTAGTTCGCGTTTCTTCGTATTTGCTGGAAAATCTTCAGGGTATATGTGTAATAAACACATTTTAGCTGCAATGGGAACAACACTATCCTTCAATTTAGAAATCAGCTCCAGAACCTCTTTCCAGAATACCTGGAGTTTTCGACATTCCCACATACAATGGTAGAGAGTGCCAATTTCTTCAGTGCATTTAGTACATAAATCAGGGATCTCAGGATTAAGATGATGTAATTTAACCGGAGTAATATAAGTCCTGAGCAACCACTTATATTGTAATAATTTAAATCTGGTATTTATAGTTTGGGTTTGGGCATAAAGACATGCCTTCTCCCAGTCCTCTACAGAGATGTTTGCCTGAAGATCATTCTTCCATGCAGCTAAATACGAAATTGAGTTCTCTTTGGAGCCTGCTAATAGTATATCATAAAACTTTGATAACTGTCCTCTGTCACATAAATGGTTTACCGTGAATTTTTCGAGAGTGGACAGTGTAGGTTCTGAGGTACTTTTAATTTGGGAATATATAAAGCTTCTAATTTGCAAGTACTTAAAAAGGTTCTTTCTGGGAAGGTCATGTTTATCTATTAATTGTTGGCATTAGTGTCCCTTCATTATATAAGTCTTTTATTTTGCTTAGTCCTTTTTCTATCCAATGTTTGAATCCCATATCGCATCTCCCTGCACTGAAGTTTTCATTTCCCCAAATAGGTGTGAAACCTGAGAGTTTAGGAGCTTCATTTAAAAAATTGTGGGCCTCGTACCAGATTGATATAGTATTTTTTAGGAATGGATTATGTGCATGTTTTGTAAGTAGTTTGGTTGGTGCAGAGTAAAGGTACAGGTGCAGTAGCAGTTCCAATGTGTTATTTTCTATCTCTATCCAAGCTGGGACCTCTGTATTGAGAAAGTAATACATGGCTGCACGAAGTTGGGCTGCCCAATAATAAAGTTTCATATGAGGCAGTCTTAGTCCCCCACGTTCATATGGGAGGTGTAAAAGGGAGAGTCGCAGCCTAGGACGCCTATTATTCCATATAAAGCAGGTGAAGTTTTTCTTAAGTGTGGAGAAAAAAGAGGCGAGCAAAGGCAGTGGGATAGACTGAAAAAGATATAAAAAATTGGGCAGGATAGACATCTTAATAATATTAATACGTCCTATCATAGAAATAGGCATTGAACTCAATTTCTCCAGAGATTCTCCTACTTCTTTCAACAGAGGGTCATAATTGATTGATATATCATCATTATCATTTTCAATGTCAGGGGTTATTTTAATTCCTAAGTAAGTAAATCCTTCTGGGGCAGTAGCAAACTGTGCATGGCGCGGGGGGATTCCCTCTCCTCTCTATTCAGTAATAATAAGGCACTTTTGGTGTTGTTGACTTTCTAGCCAGAGAACTGGCCAAATTCCTTCAGAAGCTGGCAAAGCGCATTAATTGAGGTTCCCAGATTTGTTAAAAACACAACAATATCGTCTGCGAATAGAGACAAGCGATGCTCCGTCTTACCTATAGTCATACCTGTGATTTCAGCTGATTGACGAATAGACATGGCCAAGGGTTCAATGGCAAATAAAAATAATAGAGGGGACATGGGACAGCCCTGTCGTGTAGATCTAGAAAGATTAAAGGGCTTTGAAAATTGGCTATTCATTTTAATTTCTGCTAATGGTTCAGTGTACAATAATTGAATCCATTTAAGACATGTTTCCCCTAAACCAAATCTTCTAAGTACATTAAAAGGGTACCACCTCCATTCAATCCTGTCAATTGCCTTTTCAGCATCCAGTGACAGGACTGCATGGTCCCTGGCATTTTTTTTTTTTCATATAAAATATTTAACACCCTGCGTGTGTTATGAAATGCCTGTCTGCCCTGTACAAACCCATTTTGATCATTAGCAATCAGGTTGGGAATGATAGTTTCTATGCGCCTAGCCAGCACCTTGCATAATATTTTAGTATCACATGACATTAACAATATAGGACGGTACGATGTTCTTTCCAAAGGGGGTTTGCTTGGTTTTAACAAAAGGGAAATTATTGCAGATCTTAAGGATGGAGGTAGTATTCCTTTTTCAAAGGATTCATTAAACATCTCAAGGAGATGTGGTAAAAATTTTCCTGAGAACTTCTTATATATTTCTATGGGTATGCCATCAGGCCCAGGAGCCTTTCGACTGCTCATATTCTTTAACACATCCGATAGTTCTACAATACTTAAATTTTGTCAAGATTTGTCTTGGCCTCCTCAGTTAGCGTTGGGAATTGAAGCTGATCTAGAAATTCATTCTCTTTTTGTGAGCCAACTGAATATTCAGATTTATATAGATCTTCATAATATTTTTTAAAGGGAGTATTTATTTCAATTGGATCTACTAGTTCTTTCCCATCCTCTAATATAATGGAGTCAATAGCTCTATCTGTTTGTATTTTCTTAATTCTCCATGCTAACAACTTACCAGCTTTTTCTCCTTGATCATAATATGATTGTTTTAACCACAACAAATTTGAAGCTATTTTATGCTGTTTTTCTGGAGCATCGCTGTCATAAAGCTCCTGTTCTAAATCCCTTACTTTTTGTTCCAGGGTGCTTAGTTGTGCATAATGTGCCTTGGATTTGTATTTTGTATAGCTTATTATCTCACCCCTTAAATATGCCTTGAAAGCCTCCCATTTTATTGAAGCGCTAGTTTGATTTGTGTTTAAAGAGAAGTATTCATCTATTTTCCCATCCAGAAATTTCACAAAATCAGGGTATTGGAGCCAACTAGATTGAAAGCGAAATCTGGGAGATTATACTAGTCACTTGCATTAGTAAGGAGATCGGAGCGGGGTCGGATAACAGTATGCTATCATACCAGCATTTCTCAACTTTTGATAGTAGACCATTAGAGATTAAGAAGTAATCTATTCTGGAGTATGTTTTAAATGTATTTGAAAAACATGAATAGTCCTTTTTGTTAGGATTAAGATATCTCCAAATATCAGTCAGATTTAAATCTACCATGAATTTTTTAATAATCTTTCTTGTTTGTTGATGGGAAGTATCGATGCCAGTAGATCGATCCTGTGCCGGGTCTAGTACACAATTGAAATCACCACCTATTATGTATTGGCCAGGGTAGGAAGATAAAGAAAGAAAGAGGTTTTGGTAAAAGGAGGGATCATCCCCATTAGGAGCATATACACTTATCAAGTTGATCTGGGTAGATATTATAGTACCATTAAGTATGACATATCTCCCTGATGGGTCTATATATTTGTTTTTTAATTGAAAGGGGATAGATTTATGAATTAATAAATCTATACAGTATAGAGCTATACAGTAACTTAAATTATAGGAAGGACTCGGCACATTGGTGTCATTTGTTTTGTAAATGTACCAAAGGATGGTATGACCTATATAATAAAAATGAAAAGTAAAAGTAACACTCCGAGATCTTAACCCCTCCCAAGAACCCCTCTTGACTTCCCCAAAGAACAGAAAGCACACACACTCTCTACAAGAATTAAAACATCTGAACCCCAGTATAATCCTATACTGATGCACGAGGCATCTCTCCCAGAGCTTGCTCTGGGAGAGATGCCTCGTGCCTACGGAGCTTGCTCTGGGGAGAGATGCCTGTCGTAGGCACGAGGCACTAATTAGGATTATACTGGGGTTCAGATGTTTTAATTCTTGTAGAGAGTGTGTGTGCTTTCTGTTCTTTGCATGTCTCTCTCCCACTCCCCTTATCAGGCATGTGCTTGCTGAGGCAGGAAGGGAGAGATGATTAAAAAACGGACCAAGGACAAGAGAGACAGGTTAGGGGAGGTATCATTTTGGACAAGAAACATAATGTTCATTACTAAGCGGAAGACCAAAAAAGGAAATTGTTAGTGGGGAGATATCCGAGACAGCCCATTTTATGAAAATTGTATAAGAACCAACTGACAGAGCTCCTCAGTGAGCTTTTTCTCTGTAACCCCTTTTGTGTGTTGCACTGTTAAATGCTCCTTCTTGTACAAGAATAATAAATTCAACTTAAACTTTGATACTTTGAATCCAGTCTTCCTTATTCAAGAGTTCTTCTTAAAAAATTCTCGTAACAAGCACCCTTTTGCTTCTTATGTTCTGCCAAGGCCAAATGTCAGTCTGGATGAGGACGTCAATGGACACAGTTTGCTTTGATGGTTCGCCTCCCATTGCTATTTAGAAAAAACAACAACATAAAAACACACACTTGGCACATTGTGATTGTGATTCTTTAACAGTTGATCAGTTTCTAAGTGAGAGTAACATTAACGAGCATGAGTACTGTACATAAAACTGTGATCACTCAGTTACATTCAGCAATCAGTTTTTAAAGCAGTGTTTTAATCAAGGGATGCCCCAGTAATATTCACAGAAATGTTATGATATGTTTTTATTGTTTCTCTTGAGTTGGCTGAGACATGTGACTCCATGTCCCTTTCCAAGAACACTGCAGAAAAGCACAGAGCTGTACTATATCTGATATACAGGGTTGGATATGAGCAGGAAATGTGTGCAGTGGTGGGTTCATTTGCTCCACCTATAAAAACTATTGTCAAAAAAGTGTGATGCAGAGAGAAATAGAATATGAACATAATACAGACGTGACATACTAACCTTTGATCATTACGCCTAATGTTACTCTACAGCTGTGTGTTTATGAGTGAAGTGTATCTATTTAACTACACTGCTATGATACCAGTGATTTACAGATAGATAAATATCCCTTATAACACATCTGTATCCTCACACTGTGCTGCATTATTATAAGACAAGACTGGAGTGCAGACAAGGTTCCTTGTGTAAGTTGTCCACCTCAGATTTCACAGTAACCCACTCCAAGAAGCTTATCTGCTGATCTGGTATCTGCTGATATTTTGCCAGTCTTTTAAGTATAGGACAAAAACAGCAGAATATTCATGCCCAATGGTATTAGTATATGAGTAATTCATCATAACATTGATGGACTGAATGCATGTGACTTCATTAAATTTGGAAAATTTGAGAACTCACTCACAGCATTTTGTCGTATGCCTCAAGTGACAACCGTGGGGCGGCTATCTTAATGTCACAGAAAGACTGGGAGACATCAGTTGCAAACAGGGTGCAGAAATTCAAGCCAGGCCCATTTGCACTACCCTGGATGTCCTTAATGGAGGGGGACCATGTTAGGCCACAGCTGATGCAGCTCACTACTGGCAGTGCAAGGTTGTATCGACCTTTAAGAAGGATAAATACAAGTTCATAGATGAAGTAATAGGTTAAGTTAGCAAAGAAGCCCACATGAATGCCTTTGACCAGTACTAACCAACATATTTTTAAAAAATTAGAAGTCTAATTGTCCCAATAACAGCACCCACCCATAGTAAATAGTAAGGAATGCATAGGACGTATAAACTGTACCTATTTGCTGGTAAAACGTTTGATACAGGCTGCTAAACCCCTCGTGTTACTGCCTCTCTCTGACGGCCTTTGAGGAGTAACATCCCCATGTCTGTCACGTTGTTTCCATCAGGCTTTGGATCAGGTTCCCTCTGTGGCTCATTCTACGCAAGAAACAAAATGCAACACTTTAAATGCAGTCCATGATTAAACATGGAATTTCAAATGAAGTAAATGGGAGCTGATTTCAAAGAAACAATATAAGTAATAATGCATTACTGAGGGTTTGAGATGCTGAACATGCTGTAGAAATGTGGGTCTACTTTTACTCGCAACAATAAATTAGACAAGAGTGTGGCCTCTTAAACAACTGTTTCCCTACACTACAAAATAAATAAATAAATAATAATAAATACATAATAATAAATAAATACATAATAATAATAATAATAATAATAATAATAATAGTTACGACAACATTAACTCCAAATCCTGAAAGCACCCTGAAGCTCTCCTCCAACTCCAAATCATCAGGATCACCTGAGTCACTCATTTTTCTAACTAAACAGGAAAGAGATTTCAAAAGCTGTCAAAATGATTTTCAGTGTTTGTGCTAGGACGATGAAGTTAGTCATATCTGAAATGTGCAAGCAACGTTAGCAATTAACGTTAGCGTAGTCAGTTTTTACAGTGCTAACATAATTCTTATTGTACATGAACTTCACACTACAATTCAAGGCTCTTTTGCCAGGACATTTAATATTAGCAACGTGTAATTCCTTTAATCTTCGTAACAGACTGCATCAATAATCAGCAGATTGCATCGGCGGATTAAATCGCTGCAGTAGACACAGGCAGTCTTTGGCGTGCTCTACCTAGCTAGCAAGATGACGTTAGCCATTTTTAAATGCCTTAAACTGCTTCAGAAACCTGACACCTTTGTTTGCTTTAAAACATTTTCTGAAAAATGTTTTCAAGACTTCAGTGAATCAAAATCAGTCTCTGTCTTTCTGAAACATACAGCACAACGTCTCAACGTTGTCATATATTTTTTACGTACCTGCGTCAGAATCAATATGCCATCAAGGGGTCTCTCCATTTTCCCATCAACCTTTGCGCACACTGGTGGCAAGTGATTGGTTGTAATGGCCCGAGCTCAGCGCGTCCAAAACACGAGTGGTCAAATTCAATCATCAAATCAAATTTTATTTGTATAGCCCAAAGTCACAAAGTACATTTGCCTCGGAGGGCTTTACAATCTGTACAGGGAGTGACACCCTCTGTCCTTAGACCCTCGGTTCGAGTGAGGAAAAACTTGCCCACAAAAAACCCTTTTAACAGGGAAAAAAGGTGGAAGAAACCTCAGGAAGAGCCACAGAGGAGGATTCCTCTCCCAGGACGGACAGACGTGCAATAGATGTCACGTGTACAGAACAAGTCAACACAAACATATTGTACAATTACAATGAATGATAAAATGACAATGAATTACAATGAATGATAAAATGACCACAGTAGCAGATATGGTAGCAATAATGACAGTAATGAGTGGTGAATAAATCTAAAAATGTGTTTTACACATGAAAATAAAATAATAAACCTAACAAAGCATTCTGTACGTTAAATCTGTTCACTTTCAGATCCTGAAACAGTTTGGAAAACATTGTGTGATTTCAATGTGGGATCGTCCTGGGGCGTCGTCGTCTCCATAGCAATGGTTGTTGAGGATTATGGGTAGTGTAGGCCTTTCCGCTATCCAAAACATATGAATAAAACTTTATTTCTCAGAATCGAAGGAGAAAGAAATCATACCGAGGGGAATAACATGAAGCTATTGATTTATTTATTGTTGAATTATCAGTGACACTTTGACGTGATGGTGTTAAGAAATGCTGATGATGTCATTAAAAGAAATCCTTAAAATAGTGAGAAAAATACTTCCGGGCAGAGAGTCCTCGGTTCTCTAATCAGATTGTAGCTTGCAGCGTCATATATCGCCGTAATTGGGTTATTACTGAAGTGAATGGACGGCTGTAGCTCTGCTCTAAGCGTCTCTTACCGCCGCAAACGGGTTTATATTGGAGTCAATTGAGAACCCAGAGCGTTTTATACAGACACGGAAGGGTACCCTTTGCGTCAGTATCAGACGTCTAGGGGCGTGACAAATCGTCGGTATTTTACGCGTTGGGAATGACAACGGGTTGAAAATGGAGCTGCCAATGACCAGAGTTGGCCTCTTAGCAGGTGTGTCGCTGAGTGGGAATATCTGTTAGAAACGTGGAGCGGTTGGTGGTGTACCGTGGGCTTCAGTTTGGGGCTATGCCTCTTTCAGACAGTCACCCAGCCTCCCGGCTGCCCAGGAACTGCCGGGGGACGGCTAGCTAAAGCTACCTTCGGTGGTACTGCACTGGCTACAGGGGACTTGCTAACTATAGCAGTTACTGACTGTTCGGTGGTGCGGTACCCTGCCTCTAAATCACTGAGCCTCGCCTCCAAAGCTACAAATAAACTACATTTATTACAAGTACTGCTATCGCTAAAGGAGGACGAGGAGTAGCTAAACATGTGGCACACAGGGCAGGAGAGAGCAGGAGAGGAGAGAGGAGGAGAAGAGAGCAGAGAGAAGCCATTGCTACAGCTAGGCTAATTAGTGTGACTAACAGAAACTGGTAAAAGATTGTGGTCTCTAAAGTTAAGAGACCTGTTCGTGCACAAACTGAACAGATATGTAGATAATCGCTGATGTGAAAAATATACGAAAATCTGTTTAGGTGAGCAGAGCAGAGAGCACCTTGGCAGTAACACCGATAACCGGAAGTGACAGAATACGCTTACCGTAAAGCACTATCTGATGCCAACTTGTGCCTGGCAGGTTCATCCATGACTATATAATTCTTTAGTAGTCAGACTCTTTAGGACTTGTATTCAAACATTGACATGATATATTTATCACAATCCTCAGTCCACTGCAGAAATCGTTGCCACATTCCAGTTTAACATTAAGTGAATTTCCATTTCCCCTCAAAGTTGACCTCACTCATTTCTCCACATCTGTTCACCAAAGACAGACCACCAGTGTTTTCACATGGCTCTGAAACTAGTTGTTGCAGTGATTTAGCAAGAAGTATGTAAATCGAAATTACTCATTGAGCCTAAAATACACCCAAACATCTGCTGATACAATAACAACAGTTCACTGGGCGAGACGGTATCCATGAGCTGCCTCTCTCTCACTACAGGTCACTACAGTCGAGATATTTCTCATGCTTGGTTTTGCACGTGTTCAGCAAAGCTGCAGAACAAGGCAGACTGTATTTATGCTGGAATGAGTCATTTAAGTTTCAGCATGTTGCTATGACTTCAAAGCTCACCTTTTTCATCATACAAACTTATCAAATCAAATCAGATTTTATTTGTATAGCCCAAAGTCAAAGGGCTTTACAATCTGTACAGGGTGACACCCTCTGTCCTTAGACCCTCGGTTCGAATGAGGAAAAACTTGCCCACAAAAACCCTTTTAACAGGGGAAAAAGGTGGAAGAAACCTGAGGAAGAGCCACAGAGGAGGGATCCCTCTCCCAGGACGGACAGACGTGCAATAGATGTCACGTGTACAGAACAAATCAACACAAACATATTGTACAATTACAATGACTGATAAAATGACAATGAATTACAATGAATGATAAAATGATTACAGTAGCAGTGGAACCTGTGATAGAGATAGAGAGACACAGATGCAGAGCAGCAGCAAATCATAAACTAACTATAAACTGTAATGGAGATATGGTAGCAATAATGACAGCAGCAATACATGCAGCGGACGCGTGCAGGACCATAGCAGTGGCCATGATCCATGAGAACCTGCTGGACGAGAGAGCACAGAAACTCTGGGGAAGGAGTTTAGTTAGTAACAGTCATTAATGAGACATGTATGTTTACAGATGGTGAGAGAGAGACAGAGAGAGAGAGTTTTCAGTAAAGGGAGATGTGACGGCATCTTCAGCCAATACCGTGCCTGACTAGGCATAACCCTGAAAGAGACAGACAGAGAGAGAGACAGACAGAGAGGGAGTCCCCGGCAGTCGAATCCTATGGCAGCATAACTAAAGGATGACCTGAGCCAGCCCTAGCTGTAAGCTCTATCAAAAAGGAAAGTCTTAAGTCTACTCTTAAAGGTGATGACCGTGTCTGCCTCCCGAACCCAGAATGGTAGCTTGTTCCACAGAAAAGGAGCTTGATAGCTGAAGGCTCTGGCTCCCAATCTACTTTTGGAAACTATAGGAATCACAAGGAACCCAGCATCCTGAGAGCGCAGTGTTCTAGAGGGGTAGTAGGGTACTATGAGCTTTTTTAGATATGATGGCGCCTGACCATGAAGAGCTTTGTGAGTAAGGAGAAGAATTTTAAATTCTATTCTAGATTTAACAGGTAGCCAGTGCAAGGAAGCCAGAATGGGAGAGATGTGATCTTTGATCAGAACACATGCAGCAGCATTCTGAATTAGCTGCAAAGTCCTAAGAGACTTATTGGAGCAACCTGATAACAAACAGTTACAATAGTCCAGCCTAGAAGTAACAAATGCGTGGACTAGTTTTTCTGCATCCGCTTGAGACACGATGCGTCTGATTCTGGCGATGTTACCTAAGTGGAAGAATGCAGTCCTCGAAATTTGTTTTATGTGGACGTTAAAGGACAAATCCTGATCAAAAACAACTCCAAGACTTATGACAAAGCATTCTTTTCTACATTGTTTCTATACATTTGTGTGCTTTCACTGTAATGCTGCCATTCTGCATTTCTAATACTAAAGAAATGAAAGCATGAAATTGTTCATATTCGCTCCATGGAGCATCCAGTCTTGCCCATTGATGATCTTGAAGAGAGTCATGGGAAAGGACGCGAGGCGCTAAACTCCACCTGCAATACATTAACAGATGTAGATGGGCCACACAATTTTAAGTTTGTTACAATAAACTTGTATTTCTTTGGTGTCATTTTAACTTAAAAATAAACTAAAGACACTAGAAACATAAGATACTGCATCAACTAAAATGTATTTCATGTGACATTGGAAAAAATGTTACGAAGATATCAAATACATCAGGTACATGTGTCCAAAAGAAATTACTTTTAATGTAATAGTTCAACCATAGAAAACATGTGTTCACAAACACGGGCTTGAAGAATTCATTAATTAATGGAGCAGTGAGTAGGATTTAGTGGCATCCAAACAGCAACCGCTGTGGCTGTGAAGTGAAGCCAATGTGGAAGTGCCAAAAACTGCAGTTCCTCAAACATCCACTTGAGGCTGGCTACAGAACGAGTCAGTCTCCATCGTACTAAAATGTCCAACTTCAGAGCAGAAATAAACATGTTTACAGCCTGGTAGAAAAAACAGTTTTGGTCTCTATAGCTAATTTCCCGTTCATGACACCTGTACTGAGGGTGAACAAGTAGACCCCAAAACTCTTTTGTTCCTGCTGCTATAGACTTTTTTAATAACACAGTGTGAGATGTGGAACCTTTATGTAGTATGTATTTATTTTGTCTTTTACTGGCTGTTGTTACCTTTGTAATGTGTTATTTATGTTACATCTGCTGCTGTACAACAAATTGCCCTTCAGGGATAATAAAGATTCCTTGAAAACTTTACTTTATTATTCCCTCGGGGATAATAAAGATTCCTTGAACATTGAACCTTGAAACCGGACTGGTCAGACACACAGACGTCTTGTGCAAGAAGGGTCAAAGTCATCTCCACACTTTGGAGTGTGCAAGAAGGTTAAAATCCTTCTATGACACTGTGGTGGCATCTGCAATCTTCTTCAGTTGTCTGCTGGGAAGGGGGAAGCACGGAGTGGGACAGAAAAAGAGTCAAAAAAGACTGGGCTTCATTAATCCTATGTCACCTCCACCCACTATCCACCTCTTTGACCATTTTTGGATAAGTGAAGAGGTCAACAGAGGCAGGACTGCCACTACAATCAGAGCTTTACAATGGCTCTTCAGAAACCTGCGGGTGACACCACAGTGACTACATCCATGTTTTATACAGTCTATGGTGGCATCTAGTAGTGTAGTTGCTGTAACCCCTCATCTTTCCCTCTCCTTCCTAGCATGAAGGAGAAACCATGGTGGCTGTGAGACGCATTAAAAATGTGAAAGGCTCTATCTAGAGCCAGTGTTTGGTTTATCCATCCTGGACTACTGTAGAAACATTCATGGAAGACTGACCCACAGCATTCTAATTATATTCCATACTAAAATAAATATAAGTAAATAGAAGATCCTAAGTCCTACACACTGGACCCTTAAATATTATATCCTTTTATCAATACTTTTGAGAAATACTTTCTGTCCTTTAGAATAATATAAGACAGACCTACAGCCAATCAAAGTGTGTTTTATTACACAATGACTGTATGATATGTATGATACATACCTGCATACATTCTGTTCTAACACTTCTGTTCAGTCAGCCACTCATTTTTCCTGTGTGTGCCTGATCAGAAACTCAATGCTGAAGACTTGATTGTCACTGAGTTGATGCTTTATATTGCTGTATTATTCCTTATGAAACTCCTCCATCTGCTGACAGAAAGAAATAATTACAGCACGTCTCAAGCTGATTCTTTTCCTCTTGGTGTGTTTGATTATATACTCGTCTTTTTGTTCTGGTTCATCTGGTTCACTAAGTATGGTTTACCCTTACCGACTTAATTAAATGTCAGGACTTACTGTGAATTAATTAACTAATTAATTACCTACGATACACTTGCTGCCAAAGAGAGAATCTTGAATATTTGAACTGACTAATAAGAACCATGTTAATCTTCCATTTGAGCTGCTACAATATGGATATTGTATGAAATTAAGCTTTTGATTGATAATGATTGATAAACCAGGGAATCATTTAATGGCTAACACGTGTGTGTGCATGTGTGTGTGTGTGTGTGTGTGTGTGTGTGTTAGGTTATTAGATGGGCCTTTACTTTAAGTCAACCTATGTGTCATTTATAAACATAAACAGCATATAAACATTTAATAAAATCTTGATAACACATTATAATGGAGTTGTAGGGAGGAAAGTGTTTATTAATGTGTTTGTCAATAACTATAACTCCTCCTGTGAATTATAATCCCCTTATATCTGTGGATGGTAACACAGTGTGTTATAAACCATGTATACTGCTTAATGAATGATAATTAGAGGAATTTAATATGTGGCCACCGGTTTGCTTTATAAAACTTCTTCAGAATTCTAAATTTAAATCAAAAATCAAATCAGTAATCGAACATGAATAAAATCAGCTAATAAAATGACGTGGCATCCGAGTACATGTAGACAGACATCCTTACATTCTTGATATCATCACTTCAAACAACAAAATAATGATTCAACCTCAGCAAACACTACTGACACTGTGTTTACATTTTATGTAATTCAATTTTATTCATATAGCACCAAACCATAACAGAAGTTATTTGATGACACTTTCCAGATAGAGCAGGCTCTGTACTCTTTATGTTATTTAGAGAGCCCAAACTAATCCCACTATACATAACGTTGTGTGTAACTCAACTGAATCTTCACTTTATTTAAATGTCGATTATTACATACAAATAGAAATATAATATCAGTCCACATCATGTGTCAGTGGTCCACATGCTGCACTGCTCGGGTCAGTTCAGTTCAAAACGTTCAACAGGTCATGCTGCGTGACGTCGTAATGACGTCACGCAGCAGGACGCGCTCAGAGACGCACTGAGCGAAAAAAAAACCCTCATCATCATAACTGCAGGACAGTCCTTCACAAGCCAACCGTACACACCTGAGCTGCCGTTACTGTTTGTGTTCCGCCCGGTTCACCCAACTGCCTCACCGTTTATTGAGCCGGTTTGTCTGAAGTCCACCCTGGAGGCTCAGAGGAGAAGTAACGGGGAGAAGACCGCAGACTTATCACGGACTGTCCGCTCCTGCACTGACACTGGACAGCCATGGGAGCTGTTCTGGGGGCCCTTTCCCTCGCGAGCTGGGTAAGTTCTGATATTGAACTGATATGAACTGTTATAAGCAAACAACAAACAACAACAACATTGTATTCAGTCGATGGGACATGTACGATACGGTGACGTCATGAAGAGTAATAAGCAACAGGTAGACTAATATCCCTCCGCCAGACGGTACGCGCGCTTTTAACTTAGAAGGCTACTTGAGCTCGCGACTCGGTTTTGATAGTCGCTTATTGTCAAAGCAGATTTTATTTCCGTTAAATATGAGTTACTGTGTGGTTTTATTCTGCTCCCATCCGTCTGTCAGCTTGTGTTTGTTGTTCTCAGGAGGGCACATATTTCCCAGGTGTACAGATATGCGTTATATTTCCACTAAAGCTCATTGCTGACTCATAGAACTTGAAGCCCACAGCAAAGCAAAGGGTTAATCATAACGCACTCGGTCATCTGCTTACACGTGATTAATTGGATTAAGTCTGCTTTGTTGCCTTGTTATAAACTCACAACGAGCGCCATGTTAAGAAATGCTGTGAGCATATGGATGATGATCACAGCATGTATTCATGTGAGGGGCGTGAGGAATGGTCAGGATCAGAACAAATACTGCAGGAACAGCTTGTGCAAGGGTGAGAGAGCAGCACAAATGCTTCACTCAGTTATTGTATGTATTCATTTAACAACGTCACAATTTATGCAAACACACAGGAACATGCATCACGGGATGTCCAACAATCAAATATTCCACTTTACTTTAGTGAATTTATGTTGATTGAAATAGAGAGAAGAACAAACAAGATTATGTTGTTTGGTAATTATAAAATAAACACTACAGTTCATGTGATGATAGATGATGTACAGATTGAAAGAGCTTATGAAATAAAATTTTTAGGTGTGAACTTAGACCACAAAATCTGCTGGAAACCTCATATAAAATATACACAAGCAAAGCTGTCAAGGAGCATCGCAGTCATAGGAAAAACAAGATACATTTTAAATCACAAGGCACTATATATTCTGTATTGTTCACTTGTGCTGCCATATATCAGTTATTGTGTGGAGGTATGGGGTAATATGTACAAAAGCAACCTACAGCCTTTATGTGTGCTGCAAAAAAGAGCCATAAGGATTGTAAATAATGTAGGTTTTCGCGAACACACCAACACATTATTTGTACAGTGTAATATCTTGAGGTTGGTGGATCTGGTAGAATATAACACACCACAAATAATGTATGAAGCAAAAAATAATTTACTTCCAGGTATTATACAAAAAATGTTTTGTAAAGGGAATGTGGTTACAATTTAAGGGGAGAGCTTAAATTAAAAAATCGTTTTCATATAAACATGAAGGGTATGTGCATTTCAATATGTGGGGTTAAACTGTGGAATAATTTGGACATTGAACTTAAGCAGAGTACTAATATTCTTCAATTCAGAAGAAATGCAAAATCAATATTTTCCTGAGGTATAAGAATGAGGAAGGACAGTGATGTTTATTTTTGGTTTTCAGACACAATGTTACTGTTGAACATTTAGGATGATGATCACAAATATGTATGGTTTACTTGGGTATGTAGATTAGGTATGTATGCATGCATGTATGTATGTATATATGGGTATGAATATGTGGAAATGTGAAATTATGTATATGTATATAGACATTTATATAGAGAAGATATATATAAAGGCAGTGTATAAATTATAATATATCAGTAATGGTACTAATAATAATATAATAAGCAGAGGAGAAGGGGTAGGAATATATAAGTGTACACTTCTTCCTACTCCTTTATGAACATAGATGATTTAATTTGCACTGGTTAAGAGAAATTAACAATTGAGTTGCAGCGTGTACAGGTTTGACCTGTTTTCGTATTCTTTTTCTTTTTTTCTCATTGTATACTTCTTTTCCTTTCTTTATTTTATCTTATTTTTATTCATTTATTTACATGTTCGAAATGAAAACTCTCAAATCAAAACTTTCGTAAAGCTGTGACCAACAAATATTTCAGATTTTTCTACTTCTACTCTAATTAAACAATGAATAGATTTTGAACACTGATTCATTTGATAAATACATGAATGATTTGTGCTCTGTCTCTGTCCTGTCTGTCCTAACAAAATGAAGACCACACTTAAGTCAATTTTACACCAATAAACTGTTTATTTTGGTCCAGATCAGGATGGAGTTGCCTGGTTGGTTGGTTGGTTGGTTGGTCGGTTGGTCATGTGCTTATCATGGCCTAGTCTGTGGTTGCACTAAGTCGACCTTGTCTGGCTGGCAGGGTATTAACTTGTTTACAATCCTCCAGGCCTCCTTATCTCTTGACTCCACTCAGTTGTCAGTGTCGGAGAGAGAGGCTAAACAGTGCAGAGTGCTTTGTGGGAAATGAATACATAGCCTGTTTGAGTATGCTTTCATGAAAATTAAACTAAAAATAGACCACAATAGTCCTCTCTGAAGGGACTCACCTCATGTTTGTCTGTATTTTACAGACCTGCTTCATGGATCACGATCAATAGTTTTTGTACTTTCAGTTTCTCCATTTGTGTCATTTTTGTATCTATAAATTAGCAACACACCACAGTTAGTACCAGCACCACTATAGAGAGAACACAGTCACAGCATCACAACAGGGTGTAGCAAGGTCACGGAAATAAGGAAGTAATAAGGAAGGAAGTACACGCCTCAGACAGCTTTTGAAGCTTAACACTGGAAATATTCGGCATTTGACTTCATATCAAAAGAATCCCATGAAAAGAAGAATAACAGTAAACTGATCCACTAACACTGTCTGTGAATCCAAAGCTGAAGAGATCCTTTCAGGGCATTAGTGGTAAAATAAAGGGTGGGTAAACTCTTCCATAGATTATAATTGTTGTTTAAATTGTTGAAGCTTCTAAAAAAAAACGACGATCACGACTGCTTCTCATTCAAACCGATTATATTTACTAATTTAAACACGTAAAACACTGTTACAAAGAAGAAGAAAAAAACGACAACGGCGACATAAAAGAAACGAGGAGGAAAAAACTCAGATCCATTACCTAGCAACCTATAGATTCCTTTTTTAGCAACTTAATGTCTAAACGTTACACTAACAGAAGACAACACAACACATATCTATTTCAAAATAAAAGCATTTGTTATTGTAACCTATTATTATTATTCATCTATTGTCAGAGAAAAAAATATTTACAACATCCTCCCGCCCGAGGAACAGTTGTTCATCACTACCATGTTTATCACATCACAATCCAATAACTTTAATTAATTAATCTCTAACGGATAAATTAGCTGAACGGGTCTTCTTAATAAACTGCCTGTGGATGTATGAACTATACAGCAGCGAACAGTCCATCTCTCCCTGGAAACAGTTGAGTTATCCTGCCTATGTTCCAGGTCTGTCGGGGTGTGTTGTCCTCACCGACCAGGATGACATCTCCCACTTTCAGCTCAGTGGGTGTAGGTGTCTCACATTTGTGAGCTGATTTCAAGTCCATCAAGTAATCCTTTCGCCAGCTGTTCCAAAAGCTGGTTATGAGTATCTCCATCTCTTGCCCATGTCCTCTCTACTCACTGTTGTTATCTGAGAGGGGGGAAGCAGAGATTTTGGTGGTAGAGCGGTCAGTCTTTTACCAACCAGGAAATGGGCAGGTGTGAGTGGCTGGGGTCCTGAGGCATCTTCATGAACATATGAGAGGGGCCTGGAGTTCAACACAGCTTCCACCTCTGTGAGCATGGTTGTTAACTCCTCAAAACTTAAAGATGCTTTCCCCAGGATCTTCCTTAAACATGATTTTACAGACCTCACAAGTCTCTCACAGAAGCCACCCCACCAAGCAGCTCTCTCAGTGATGAACTTCCATGTGATTCCTCTGTAGTCTGGTCTGACACTAACTCTAAATGCACTGCTCTAGTGACTGCACAAATGAAAAGTGCAATGTATGCTTTCTTAGGCTGTCCACTAGACCTTACATACAGTGGACCTGCAAAATCTACACCAGTTACTTCAAAGGGCGGTGACTCTGTGACTCTGTGACTCTGTCTCTGGGCAATGGAGCTGTCACTTGCTGAACTGGTTTCACCTTTAACCTCCTACAGATGTAATAACGTGATACCACCCGCTTAACTAGCTGTCTCCCTTTTAAAACCCAGTATCTCTCCCTCATCTGAACTAGAGTATCCCTGACTCCAGAATGCATAACTCTCTCATGGCAATGCTGAACTAGTAGCTCAGAGTATCTGTGGTTTGCGGGTAGCACATATGGGTGTTGCTCCCTGAAGCTGAAATCAGAGTGCTGTAACCTGCCACCTACACTAATGAGCCCATTTTCATATAAAAATGGCTTCAAGTCTTTGATTTTAGAACCTCTGCTGGTGTCCTGTCCTGATGCTACACCTCATCTGCAACAATGTCTTCATCTATGCTTGCTGCTTCATCACTTGGCAACAGTGAGGAGGGCCTCTCCACCACAGCTGACTCTGGATGAGGTTGTCGACATTCTGGCCTCTGGTGGGTAAATCAGCGGGGTTGTTTTTCCCGCTGCAGTGGGACCATTGCTCTGGGTTTGTCAGACTCTGTATCTCAGTCACTCGGTTTGACACAAATGGTTTCCATTTTTGTGTAGTACTGCGTATCAATGAAAGACAATCATTGAATCTGTCCACATGTGCAGGTGATTCTTCTTCATGTTTAGTGGCTTGAGTAGGTTATTTGCTAACCTTGCTCCAATCAGTGCACCCATAAGCTCCAGATGTGGTAAAAATTCCATGAAGCCACAGGAATCTAACAGCATCTTTATCTTTCTCTGCTAGAGCTATCTGCAAGAATGCCTTAGTGATGTCTGCAGTGAAGGCTATCTGGTGTAATCTGAATTTGATTAGCACATCTAGCAGATTTGGATTAAGGTTTGGCCCAGTCAGTAAACAGTCATTTAGGAGGGCAACCTTCCTCATGTGATGATGCATCAAACACTACTCTCAGTTTTGTTGTTGCTTTGTCTTCTTTGGAGAACAGCATGATGTGGCATGTAGTATTTCACAGTCTCTGGATGTTCTTCTGCTGAGGTGTTCTCAGTTACATCCTCACAGATGCCTTGCTGTAGATAATCTGTGATGACATCATTGTATCTGGAGTACAAAGTTGCATCTATCTTTAGTCTCTTCTTGAGGCTTTCAAACCGTCTTTTTGCAACTCTGAAGTTGTCTGGGAGCCCTGGTTTGTCATGTCGCCATGGTAACTCAACTTGATAGGGACCACTTTTGTAAACTACAGTCTGTTCAAAGTTCTGTAGAGCCTCGGTTTCTGCTGGGCTTTGGGTCTTTTCGTTGACAATGTCCAGTGACTCCACCTCCCAGAAGGCATGTAACTGTTCTGAGATTTTGTCTCCTCTTCTAGGCTAATGTGCATGCAAGTGGTGCCGGTTACACTGGATGACGAAATAGCCAACACCCAAAGCTGCTTTCTATGGCCACAAGTGATTCTGAGATTCTCTGGACCTTGCCAGATACCACTTGCCAGTAATAGTCAGGTCCTATTACTAGTGCCAGTTCTGGATCATCAGGACCATCCAGTGGAAAATCAGCCAGCTGCAGGCCCTTTCTTTTTAGCTCCTCTTGGATGAGTTCGCTGGGGACCTTTATCACCGCTGTGCACACTTGACGTGTTTCCACCGCCTCAATCTCAATTTTCTGTTCTGTATTCCACATGTTTTGCAGTGATACTTTCACAATGTTGCGCTGTACTGTCACAGGAGCAGCAGATCCAAAGGTGTGCAGATGCAGTGTCTCTTTCCCTAGCACTGGTAATCCCAAGGTTTTCACCACACCTTCATGAATGAAGCTTCTTTGGCTGCCTCCATCCAACAGACAGCATACTATTTTTCTCCCTGCTGGGCCCTCTGTCCATGCTTTCACCGTCTGGAGCAGCACTGTATTCTGTGTACTAACCTTTGGTTTTGCTGTGTTGGACATAGAGGATACAAAAGCCTCCGTACTACCACTGTTCACACTTTGTCTGGGGTTATTATTTTGGTCAAACACTGACTGGTGATGTCTGCGTCCACATAAAGTGCAAACACTTTTAACTCTACAGAATTTCGCTATATGTTTTGGACCCAGACACACGTAGCATCTTCCCAGCTTCCTTAATTTTTCTTTGCGAGCTGGCACAGAACTGTCAGGGCAATGTTCTGGTTTGTGGTTGGGACTATCACAATATATACAGGTCTGTGGTGCTGTGCTCGCTGTGTGCAGTGCAGTAGCTGAGGGCATACTCCAACTTTTAGGTTTTCTTTCATAAGAGGGTGCTGGCTTACAGACAGGTCTATTATTTGGCAGAATGTCCCTTTGTGTGTTACCTGGTCTGGTCAGCTGAAGTGCTCTTTCTCTACTTTGAACCTCATTCCGAAGGAAATTAATGAGCTCAGGCACCTTCCATTCACCATTTGGGTCTGACTTGCGTGTGTAGGCTAGTGCTATGTCCTCTGGTATCAGCTGTAATAGTACTGGGCATAGCAGGCAGCCATATGTGTCATTGTGAACACCCATGGATTCTAGACTGCGGATCTGAATTTCACATTCATCATACAGTTGTCTGAGTGCTGCAACATCTGATGATCTTTTAACAGGGGCAAGGTTCAACAGTTTGGACATATGTGCACTAATTACAATGTCTTTTCTTCCAAAATGGTTCTGAATAATTCCATTGCTGCATCATAATTCCCATAAGTCATGCTTAGTCCTGCAACAGTTCTTCCAGTCAGGTAGGATCTCAGGTAGGTGAACTTTTCCCTCTTACACAGTGCATCATTCTCCGTTTCATACTGGGACCAGAATTCTTACCACTGGCTTACTTCTCCGTGACATTTTTCTATCACCAGCTTTGGCAGTTTAACAGTCTGTCTGCTTTCTGATCTTACTGAGCCAGGGATTGCATCACTCATCCGCTCATTCACGGGGTCCCGTGTCGTCCTAATAAGCCTATCGACACGGGCTTTCAGTGTGATGATGCGGTCCTGGTAGTCCTGAGTGGTCGCGATCTCTGCCGCCAGTTTATCGGTGTTTCATCCTCGATGCCGTTGTCCAAGTCCGTTAAAATTTCCTCCTTGATCGCCAAAAGTGACAGCATTTCACTGAGTTTTTCAGTCGGGTCCATCCTTCCTCACCTCCTCTTCCTTACGAGTCAACAGTTTTGTTGTGGAGGTGCGGATCGTCTTTCGTTTCCGTTTCATCCGTTCGTAGTGCTCAGCCATCTCCGCTGCTAACAGTAGTTAGCAGTAGCTTCCAACTTCGACAATGTTCACAGTCTTTCAGTGTTGAAATCCCGGGTTTCGGCACCAAAAAATGTTGTTTAAATTGTTGGAGCTTCTAAAAAAACGACGATCACGACTGCTTCTCATTCAAACCGATTATATTTACTAATTTAAACACGTAAAACACTGTTACAAAGAAGAAGAAAAAAAACGACAACAGCAACATAAAAGAAACGAGGAGGGAAAAAAAATCCGATCCGTTACCTAGCAACCAATAGATTCCTTTTTAGCAATTTAACGTCTAAATGTTACACTAACAGAAGACAACACAACACATATCTATTTCAAAATAAAAGCATTTGTTATTGTAACCTATTATTATTATTCATCTATTGTCAGAGAAAAAAATATTTACAACACTAATGAGACCCAGTGGATGTCTTAAAAACAAGTCTTATCTTAATGTCTTTATCTTAAAAACAAAATTAATTAAAAATCCTTTTTGACTTTTAGCCAATAGAATACAGTACAAAGATATAATATTTAATGACTGGACTGATAAACTTCATTGTTTTCTGTAAATATACACTTAGTATTTGATGCTTGTACATAAAAAAAATCAACTGATCACAACTGAAACTAGATCCTGATAATTAATTAATTATCTTATAATTACGAGATCCTGATCTCGTAATTATGAGATAAGGTGTCTAATTTTTTTATATCCAGTGAATGCAATGCGCTTCCGTATATTTCACCCTCAACACCCAGAAAAAAAAGATTACCTGCAAGTTTTGTAAAGCTGAGCTCACGTATCACGGGAGCACGTCTGTCATGCATGAACATTTGAAGAGGAAGCATGTTGGAGCTCTGGGAGACGCGGACTCACCTTGGTAAGGTATTTAGCTTGTTAGCGTAGCCTGCTAGCTATAAATAAGCCGGGTTGTCTTGGATTTTAACATTAAAGTGCAACATTAAAATTGCATTATTCAACTTCACAGTCCAAAGTTACAACCACGCTGTATTCTTTTTCACTTGTTCACTTTTTGATATTGATTTGACTGTTGGTGCATTACTGCCAGCATTTTTCTTAGCATTTTCAGTTAATGTTAATGTTAAAAGTCAAGATAAAATATGGCTTGAATGTATCCTTTTTCAGCTTTAGATTGTTTTAATTCCTGATATATTTAAGTTTAAAGGAGCAATTTTACTCTTTTGTCTAACAAATTTCTTTTTCTTTTTTTCCAAATAAAATTAATGCAGTCCTCCAAAAAACACAAGTACCATGGATGGTTGGAAGCAGACGTGTGCTCTGCAGCAAGCAACTGCCCTTACCAACTCAGTATTAAACATGCTGGTCAGTGACATGAGGCCACTCTCCATGGTTGATGGTGAAGGGTTTCAACAAATGATTTACCAGTTCAACCCTGAATACACCCTGCCATCCCAAACCCATTTCACCCACTTGATGGAGAAGAAATGAGACAGCCTTTCTGAAGGTAAGCACACACGAGTAGTAATAATATAATACATGTATAATAATGTATAATATATATATATATATATATATATATATATATATATATATATATATATATATATGTAATGCAAATTACAATATACATAACTTTATATTTGATATAAACCATTAAATAAACTGATTTTAAAAAAAGTTTAAATTACAATATGGCAGAAATGATGTAAATAAAAATACCAAACTGTTATGTTGAATGTTTATTGTATAGACTGTTTGGGTCTTTGCGCTTCAAAATTTGAACTAAAAATCACTTCTGTACTCATGTCTTTAAAGGTGAAGGAGATCATAAAAGAGGTCGACAGCACCCTCACACTGACCGCTGACGTTTGGACCAGCCATGCCACAGAGGCATACCTTGGACTGTCCTGCCATTTCATCACTAAGGATTAAGGAATAAACTCTAATTGACATACAACTTCACATAGTTGGAACTTAAAATAGACACTGCAATACCACAGAATGCTGTGGCTGTTTGTTTGTGGCAAATGCACTTTTCTTTTGTTAAGGGAAAGTTTTCAAACATTTTTATTATTTCTTATTATCATTTATCTTTTGTATCAGGAGTAACCTAACCAGCAGTGTATTAAAAGACATATTTTTGAGTGTCGTTTTATTGTCTTTATTGTTAGTTAACATATACCTTAAACAACCTCAAGCTAAATTTAAAAGCTGGTAGCGAAAGAGAGCCATTAATTGTATGATTTATTATCCGATTAGTCGATAAATCATTTAAATAATCGATGACTAGTTGACTATCAAAATAGTCGTTAGTCGCAGCCCTAGTTGTACTCTGGCTTTGTTTTCTCATAGATGCATGTCGCTGATTGATATTTGCAGCCCATTGCTATGCCACCACAGTTTACCATTGTCTTTAAATAGACCACTTTCTGTAAACCCGTACAGGATGCCAATAGTGTGGACTTGTTTAAATAAAACACCTCAAAATATGTGGTGCTAAATTATAAATGTGACAATTCTACACACATTGCAATATATCCCAGTGTGATTGTCACACTGACACAAATAATTATGACTGCAGTCAGCATCTTGTCATCTCGTCAATTACATGTACACAAATGGTAAATGGACTGTACTTTTTGTAATAGAAAATTACAGATGTGTGTTCATAAAGAAGTACTAAAATGCTTTCCCTTATATGCACTTGCAATGGAAGGTGTTTTCCTTATGGTTACCTTCTAAACCTTAGTGGAGCAGGATGTTCCAGACAACTATTCAAGACCTTGCCCTGTGATGACCGGCATATTATGTCTAAACTGGTCTGTCTCCTTTAGAGCCAGAGCGTTTGGTTCAGCCAGAGTGGTATCACTTTCTGATAAATACTCTGCTCATTTTGTCTCTCATCCTACAGACACAGTCATATAGTTAATAAGAATTTCCATGACACTTGTACAACGCCTTTCTAGTCTTCCAACCACTCAACATGCTTTTTCAGTGCACGTCACATTCACCTATTGATACAACTGCTCATCAAGAAGTAACTAATCAGATTCACACACTTTCACGCTCAGATGGCGCAGCCTTCAGGAGCAATTATGAGTGGAAATAAAGTATGGAAAATGATTTTTTTTTATGTTAGGTGGTTCTTCTAAAATACTTTAGTCTTTTCACATAATATTTCAGTAAATGTACACTCCATTACAGATGGTACAAGCAGAGTTTCAGTATTAAATAGCAGCAAAAGAGAAAACTGGCAGAACATCTTGTCCACTGAGTACATGTCCTCCTACTCGTCTCCGCTCATTTTGGTCTGTAACCAGGACTCCTACCATTAACTGTTCTTTTGCCAAGACAAGATTCTCTTTTCTGCATCATGTGAGTCTTACTGCCTCAGTCAGTGAAAAACTCTGAATACTGTTTCATGGTCTGCAAACTAACCATGAACTGTTGGTAGATTAGTTCAAGAGTTGAATGGGAGAAACAGCAGATTCAGTCAAGCCTTTAGACATTTCGCACAGCAGTGATCGTCAGATGATATTGCGTTGGAAGGTGATGTTTCATCATGTCATGTATGATTTACCAGATTCAGAAGCAGAGAAAAGCTGTTAGCCTCAGCCTCCTGTGAATGAACAGAATGACATGGAAACCGTTTTATGCTTTGATATCTCTATCATTCCTAATATCATCATTCACAGGATTAAAAACTGTCATTTGAAATTTTGAAAAAATGTCATTTGAAGTGTGAGTGTGATGATGAGCTGGGAGTCCTGAGAGAAATTGGTAGTTGACGTTTATCAAGTGAGAGACGTTGTCAGTTGAGTCGGCTGAAGTGAACTAAAGTGAACTGAAAGCAGTTGGACTGAATTGGGTAAGAGCGGTGAACGTTTGAAGAGTTGATACCTGAAAAGGTGTCAGTTTAAGTGTAATCACTGAGAGGAGTTGAAATGTCAGTGGGGAAAGCAGTTATCATTTGAAGAATACATTTGTATGCACACAAACTTAAGGACAGTTTCTTGGTGTTGAGCTAAAAGGAACCTCCAGAACAGCTTCAGAGCTCTGTCAGTGATTCTCTGAGTGAGTGGAACAGCATTATTCCAATAGATATTCCCTCATTTTCATTGAATCATATGTGATCATGTGCAACATTTCCTCTTTTACAGTGTCGTGTTCTGAGTTCTAAGTAAGCACTCAAACATATTTGTCTTCAGGTGCCGTGCCTGTGCAGCAGTGCGACCTGTCTGTTGTGCAGCTGCTGTCCAAGCACCAGGAACTCCACGATGACCAGGATTATCTACGCCTCCATCTTGCTGCTGGGCACCGTCGTCGCCTGCATCATGCTGTCACCGGGTATAGATCAGCAGCTAAAGAGGGTATGAGTGGACCAAAGAAATAACCAAACCAAACCAGACCAAAGAAACAGACGTTTGACAGTAACACTTTTATCTGGGTCAGATAATCATATGCATAATGAATGCATTTGTTCAGCTATATAAACCCTTGTTGTAGCTCTGAATAATATCCACCATATCAGGATTTTTGAGGCTGAGAGTTTAAGAATCTTTCAGAATGATATGTAGAGTAGTATTCATTTTTTTAGATAAACATGTAGATACATACATACACAGATACATGCTCTCATAAATATAAATAAACATATCATTGGCATTTCTGTACTGCAATTTCTTGTTACTTATTGATTCAGCTCTATAAACAGATTCTGCAGAATCAGAGGTGTTCTGGTTTCTGTTTGTAGTCTGAGTAGTGTTGACCAATCACCTCTGAGCAGGCTGAAACACACACCTCTGAATATCCTTGGTAAGTGCAAGAGGATGGATGATACTCAGCGTTAAGAACATGTTCAGACGTTTGTTCTGTAAAATAGAAAAGCAGGGCTCCAACAACATATAGATAATACTTTGGTCAATAAAATGTCAGACACAATAAAAAAGACAATCAAGTTCACAGAGCCCATGGTGGTGTCTTCAGATGTCTTGTTGTGCTGTCCTATCAGAGAAGATTTAGAAAAATATTCAGCAAATTTGGAATTTGTCATTTTTGCTTTAAATTACGACAATGACTGCTGATTTTCTGCTGTTGTCTCATTCCATCTGCAGGGTGATTCAGTGTTTATCTATTAGAAAGCTGCTGCATCTAAAATGTGCTCGTCACGTGTGCCATTTTCTGTGCTTAACTGTTTATTTTGGGCTCATGCTCATGTTTCCTCTCAAAGACACGGTTACTTTCTGTTTGTCCAGTAATGAAATCATGTTTCTGTCAGAGTTAGATCTGACACACATCATCAATTATATCACAAGTTGAAATTGAATTGAACTGGTTCTGCAGGTCACAAAGGAGTAAAGCATATGCTGACTGCTGCTTGGTGGTGTTACTTTTGGTCAGCAGTGGGGGAAGTTTTCAGCCCTGAAACTAAAAATAGAACAGTGTAGAAAACAGCAAAAGTACTCATCATGCAGTATGACTCATTTTAGAATAATGGATACTTTGTGGGTCTTATCTGATCTGAACCTGTAATAATACATTTATTTAATAATTAAATTTCAATTTAACAATTTGTATTATTATCTGCAATGTAACTTAAAACTAAAGTTATCAAATGAATGTAGTGAAGTAAAAAGTTACTAGTAGTTACTTGAGTAAATTTAAATGTTCTCTCAGTTCTTGCTCATGTGACCCTCCCTGTATGTATAAAGATGCTTTGTAAAGTTAAAATGACTTCCTGTGTTCCGCTGTAGATCCCAGGCTTCTGTGAAGACGGGGCCGGCTCCTCTATTCCCGACCTGAAGGCCGATGTCAACTGTCAAATGTTTGTGGGCTACAAGGCAGTGTACCGCGTCTGCTTCGGCATGAGTGTGTGGTTCCTGGGTTTTTCCGTTCTGATGATGAACATCAAGAACAGCAGAGACCCACGCGCTGCCATCCACAATGGGTAAGCACTGCAGTGACACCAGCTACATTTTATTGCAGTGGAAGGCGGGACTCTGTCCACACTGTTTAATGTGTCTTTCAGTTTTATCCTGATAAAACAGGAACAACAGTGTCCTCTGTAGCAGCACTGGGTCACAGGTGTTATTAAGTTATACAACATGTCATACAGCAGACGGCCTTTGTCCTGCACACTCCTTTACTACTGCTGCAACATGTTTTTTACTGATCTGCAGCTCATTACTAATCCATAGTGTTGTCATATTTTTGATTCACTGATTATGTAGTTCTACCTGAGGCCAAACTGATGTCCTAAAGTTTCTGTCTTCCACTAACAAAAAAAAACATTTATTTATTTTAAACACGTAAACACTATGATGTATGAAAACCGTGTACAGTATTTGGTCATCTTTTTTCATAAATCAATGACCATTGGTCAGCCTTTTGTCTGTCTGTGGGTTTTAGAAGTACAACTTTGATGACACAGTGTACAGTATTTCAACAACACAGCTGCTGAGTCTGAGGCTTTTCTTCTCCGTGTATTTACTCCTCTTCAGGAGGACTAGTTTTTTTTTTTTTTTGTTCATGATGGAGCAGCATGTTTGAAGAAATGTGTATTGATGAAGTCATTCATGGAGAACAAGCAGTTATGTAAACATTTAATTTAATTAAATTTAATAAATGTGTTTCAAATATTTGAAACACATTTTTGAACATATACTGCCACGTCTCATAGTTTAATTGTTTAATTTGCAGAACAGGGAGAGAAGAAAGAAAAAAATTTGTTCACTTTCAGAAAGGGAAAGAACTGTTTGTTTGTATCATCTGCTGATACACGTATCCAGATCTACTGCTGAAAAAGTATAGAAATAATTTATAATGTATAGAAATATTTTCAAATTTGCATTATAGCATCATTTGTATTTGAAATGTAACTAAATGTTGTAATCAGTCTTTAACTATTTGTTTTCAGATTTTGGTTCTTTAAGTTTGGTGTCTTGGTGGCAGTGACAGCCGGTGCCTTTTACATTCCAGATAGGCCTTTCACCTACAGTAAGAACGTTATATTTGAACCTTTCGCTAACTCAGATCATGACATAGGGAGTTGAGAGTAACTGAAAGACCTCTGTGTCTCTGTCTCTGCAGCATGGTTTGTCGTGGGCTCGGGTGGAGCTTTCTGTTTCATTCTGATCCAGCTGGTGCTGCTGGTGGACTTTGCCCACTCCTGGAACGAGTCCTGGGTGGAAAAGATGGAGACTGGTCACTCCAGGGGCTGGTATGCAGGTCAGTGACAAATTCCAAAATGAAAAACTGAAATTCAACAATGTAACGGACCACAGACAAAGAGGTGTGTAATATATTGATGTCTCTTTTAATAAATGTTTGAGTATTTCTGTATCAGATGTTTTTCCTTCTTCTGTCTGTAGCTTTGCTGGGCGTCACAATCCTCAACTACATCCTGTCATTTATCGCTGTCGTGCTGTTCTTCCTCTTCTACACCAAGCCTGACGGATGCTTCATCAACAAGTTCTTCATCAGCTTCAACATGTTGTTCTGCATGGCGGCCTCTGTTATCTCTGTGCTGCATAAAGTACAGGTACAGGACAGAACGCTGTCCTTCAGTGTCCAAAAAGCATTCATGAAATGGAGGGGCAGCTCCCACACACGTATACACGTATTGTTTTTTTAATTATTATTATTATTATTATTATTTAACACCCTGGCTTTGGAAGTAGCCAGATGGCACCTTATAAGAACTCATAAATCTGTTTCTCCATCTGGACTTCCAGAAACATCACACTCCCCACCAGCAAAGCTACCTGTTCTGGGGCACGTTCAGCCCCAACAAGACAGCAAAATGTTTATTGTGGTGCATTGAACACCCTGTTGTGTACAGCACCTCCTTTTAAACAGCAGGGTTTACTGTGTATACACATCACTGCTCCACCACCCCTGACGTATCCACCAAATGAGAGGAAATGTACCCCAGAGTCCTTTGCACACTGTTTGGAGGAAACGTGGTGAACTTTACTTATGAACTAACCCTGACTGAACACTGGCACACAGCCCATTCACTGTTTTTTCCAGACTTTCAGCCACATCTTCGACTCTTCATCGGTGAATGGAGTTTGCTCAGTCACCATAGAATATTTCATGTTCTGATGATTTCTGACTAGTTCATCTGTGTGTGTCCCCAGGAGTCTCAGCCACGTTCAGGTCTTCTACAGTCCTCCATCATCACCCTGTACACCATGTTTCTGACCTGGTCTGCCATGACCAATGAGCCTGGTGAGAATGCTGGTGGCTTAAAATGCTATAATCACGGTGATGCAGTCATGACCTGCAGCAGTCATCCATTAGTCCCAAATAAGAAAGAGTATTTTGGTTTGACATTGTTTCTATGCACAGTTACAGTCGTGTTAAAGAATCAGCATCCTTTCCATGTCATATGACTGTGAGTTAACGCTTGTGTTAGTTATGCTTTTGGCTGTTCTGTTCAGAATGCTTGGTGTATGGTGCACTGGCAGCCACGCAACATGCTGCAGTGAATTGATTCCTCCATAAAGTATCCATGTGCAGAGCATTACTATTGATTTGGAATGATTTGAAGGTACTTTCATGGACCTCAGCATGATATTCAACAATTGATTCAACTGAAGGCATGTGAATGTCAGAGTGTCTGCAAACTAGGCCTCATTTTTTCTTTCAAGGACATCATTTCTGTTTACACACTGAGCTGCAGATTCAAACATTGTGCTTTATTTTTTGCTTTTTTTCCCTCTCAGACCAAGAATGTAACCCCAACCTGCTGAGGATCTTCCAGCAGATCACAGCCCCCACACTGGCCCCTATGGAGATGGAGAACCAGACAGCTGTGGTGATCATCGGCCCAGAGGAACCTGTCCTGACGTCCCCGTACCTGCAGTGGTGGGACGCCCAGAGTATCGTGGGGCTGGCTATATTTATCCTGTGCATCCTTTATTCAAGGTAGGATCACTGCCCCCGTGTAAGAATAAACATTATGAGCCCTATTCAGTCCAAGAGCATGACACAATGCATTTAGGGCATCTCCAACTCCACCTCTGCAAGTTAAACAGTGAATAATCTGGACACAAAAGTGCAAAGACAAACTTTGTCTTGTCTCTAAATCAATTAAAGGTACTGTATGTTTCAGACGTAACAAGAATTAAACCAATCAGCATCATCTCACATTCCTATTTAAAATGTGGATTCAGTTAGTTGGAGAAGTGAATGTTTTTTTGCTGAGGAATCAGAGCCACTTGTGCTTTATCCTGCCAGGCTGCAGCAGACATCTGTAATCTCCTGGCAGATGATTTAGAGACTGTCCAGCTGTGCTCTCCCTAATAATAATAATTAATATTAATAATAGTAATTGTAGTAAAAGTAGTAGTAGTAGTAGTATTTGAAAGGGACATGACCATAAGACCCTATGGTTTGTCTTCATTCACAAACTTCCTGTCAACTACAAGGTCTAGAAATTATCACATGAATATAATGTTGTGTCATGCAGTGAAAGGCAGAGAATTTTGAACTGATTATAGATTTGTCTCCTCACAGCGAACAGTTTGATTGTTGCTCAGTGTGACTCTGAGAGTGTGACTCAAAGAGCAAAGAATGTCGTGATACACTTCTTTTACTAAATGAACTGAGATAATTTCATTAGTATGAGCTGTGTGTGAGAAAAAAAGGTTTTTGTCACAGGACCTGATCGGCTCAGCTTAACACTATCCCTGCAGGCTTGACTACATCACATGTGAGCCCTCTTCACTGTGATAAACAAGTAAAGTTTGATAATAGTCAGTTAAATAATCCAACAGTCCTTAAAGTGCTCAGAAAGAAGAAATTCCATGTCAGCTGAGACAGATCATGTGGTGTGATCAGAAGCTCCAGCCACACAAGTAAAGTTCATTCAACAACTACCTATCAGCGTGACAGATGCAGCTGTTTGGATTGTTTTCTCATATGTTGTTGTGGTTTATTGCACAGCTTTGTTGAATACTCGATTCTGATTGGTCAAATAAGACAATCTAGAAAAAAATGAATGACTATGAATAACAGATCGTTGCCATGGCCACAGTTCTGCTCATAGGACACAAGTGAAATCAATAAGATCATTTTTAAATCAAGGTTTTGTGTTCAAATGATTGATTTCTTTAGTAGCCGTGTAATAAGCAGGATAATGTACAGTGAGCTGGTCATTGTTGTAAAATAAACCACCTCAGGACAATTCAAGAGCCCTCACCCTGCAACAAGGCCCAGATCATTGTACCCTGAACCTTAATAACTTATAGTATTGGTAAACAGACATACAGTAAACATTTACATGTTTGCCCTCAGCATTCGTTCATCGAGCACCAGCCAGGTGAACAAGCTGACCATGGCCTCCAAAGACTCGGCCATCCTGGCCGAAGGCGGCGGCAGCAGCCCCGACCTGTCAGAGGAGTCGACGGGACCCAGGCGGGTGGAGGACAATGAGCGGGACATGGTCCAGTACAGCTACTCCTTCTTCCACTTCATGCTCTTCCTGGCCTCGCTCTACATTATGATGACACTCACCAACTGGTACAGGTCAGTACTGCAACATGTACAAATGTTATTGTCACACGTCATTTTCGTATTTTGGGTTGTTGTAAAAATGTTGCTGCATCCTCAGATCTTAATAGCTCCCCTCCTCGATTTAAAGCCCTCTAATGAGATTCATCTTCTTTTCTGCTGCCGTATTTTGCTGCAGATTAAAGATGTTTTTCTCACCTTTAAACCTGTTGATCTGTTGTTGTGTTCTGTTCCTGACAGCCCTGAGGCAGACTACACCGTAACCAGCAAGTGGCCGGCAGTGTGGGTGAAGATAACCTCCAGCTGGGTGTGTTTGGCCCTGTACATCTGGACCCTGGTGGCTCCCATGATTCTCACCCACCGAGACTTCAGCTAATCATCAGCTCCGTCTCTCACTCCACATAAACTCAGACCATATTGCCTACATCTAATTTCAGAATGGACTCACATTTTAAACTTTTAGCTTCAATATTTGTAGTTTGAAAAACTGAGTCTGGTTCAGAGGTGCCATAACAGCTGCGTCGGGTATTTACTGTAAAGAATGTGTTATTTCATACCAGTCAGTAGCAGCTGTTCATTAATCGGACGTTCAAAGACAATCATATGTTTTCTATGCACAAAAATACACATGAAGAAAGACATTGCATTTGTTGTGTACATTTATGTAAATCAGATGCAACATCTGGATATAATGTGATCTGAAGTCATCTCTGCTCTAACAGCAACCAGGCAGATTTAATCAAATACTTCAAGCATATGAATGTTCCAGAAAATTCAGTATTACAATATTAATAATGAGGGCTGTTTTGTGAACTACGTGCAGTGATAAGCTCTTATACGGACACGAGAGCCTGATATGCCTTCAAAAGCCTTGTCTGTCAGATGTTTCAGATATGTAAATATATTGAAAGTAATATCTACAAGTGCAGTAAACTATTGCTGATAAACACACACACACACACACACACACACACACACACACACACACACACACACACACGACTCAAAGTCTACTTAAGTTTCTGCCAAATGTTCATGGACCAAGATATTGAATGTAAAGTTGTCTTTGAGTGTAAAAGAAGTCCTTACAGTGACAAAAATCTATATTTCTTCAAAGATGACCATCGTTCTGCACATCATTATATGACTCCAAATAGTATGGGATAGCTTTAATGTTTATTGTGATTTTATGATTTTACTTAAATCCAAATAAAAACTTTTAATTTGGAAGAAATGTCAGTGTTGAATGTTGAATATGTTGGAGAATATGATTTATATGATACAAACACTGACCAAATGCCTTGTAAGCCAAAGTGATTTACTGTACTTAGTATCTGAAAGTAGTCTGTGCGTCTGCAGTTTATGACTGATTTATGTTTGTTTTGACTCAGTTTTCATAACAGAGATTGAATATTAACAACTCTTTCAAACAATAACTCTGACCAACACAGAGAATACAGTTTGTACAAATGACAACACAAAGCAGTGACACATACTTTCATTCTATCATCTGAACAATACATTGAAACATTATTTACTAAACATAAACGTTCATTGTCTAAGCTCTTGAGCACTGCTGATGGGAGACGTCTGTATTCTAAAAATGATCACATGCTTTTTGGTCTGACACTTTTTGTGAGTTGCCTGTAAATGTTGGACCTGATCAGAGATCAGAGCAGATGACTATACGCTGAAACTCTGTGAAAGAATAAAGACAGATTCACAGCTAAGCTTTTGTCATGATTTCATCAACTGTCCCTGTCTCGTGATTCCATTCTGACGTTGTGGAGGCTGGAGTGTGCCATGTAATGGAAAATTTATATTACATGATCGTGTGTTCTTTTTTATAACCATATATAGCCATATTTGATCTCAGTAATATTCTGAAAAGCTTTTTAAGTATAACACTGTGTGCCTTATAGTCTGGTTTGGTTTTACTCAGTACCTTTCACTTAGAAATATAGCAGTAGGTGTTTGATGTATAAACTTGACCTTGGTTCACACAGTCAAGCAGAGCTTGTTAGTGAGGTTTGATAGTGATGGATACATTCTATTGTGGCCACCTGTGACAGATAGTAAATCATAATAATGAGAAATACTTCTAGAAGTGTATCAGCGTGGGACTGCCCCATCCTGAACATATTCTGCCGACTGTGCATTTGTAGAACTGTTCCTCTTGCAAGAATAAAATGACAAAACCTTTAAGGACCAGTTGATTGACTGAAGATCTTTATTTTGTATTGGTGGGTGTTTTCCAATAAATTTCAGCAACAGCCATCTTCAGTTTATTGGTTGAACTATTAAAATTATATGACTTGGGGTTATTTGTATTTCAATTAAATGATAACCAACAAACAAGTGTGTTGTTAAAGTTCCAGTTTTTTAAGCAGCGGTGACTTGGCAGAAGCCGAACAAGCTGAAAACACTGGCATTAAATCACCTTAATGAAGCTGATGTCCACCTCATTTATTCAAGTCCAATATTCACTCCTCTTTTTGCTCTTTGTGTCTCCACCGACTCTGAGAAAAATCTGTCTCTGGCTGCCAAATGCCTCACTGTGTTAACTTACTGTTGGGTTTGTAGCCTCTGCACATTTAGTATGAAGCTCCACATCATCTGTATTTTCCTACTCAGCACTAAGCAAGCTCTTCATTATTGTGCAACATATAATGTATTGAATGTATGTATTTGTGTATATTGATACTGGCTACTTTATCTTGTTAAAACTCAAAGAATCAAGCAGACCTGAGGGAGACCACGGGGCTCTCATACAGGACAGAAGATGTGAGTGTTTACTGTACATCATGTGTTTGCTCACAGAGAGACAACAGTGCATTACTAAACTATCATCAGACAATTAAAGCAGTTTGTTTATACTTTTATTTTCTAAAATGCTGTACAGACTATCGATACACTGTTTTCTCACTAAATGCTGGAGCTTCCTAGTGGAGTGTGTTGTCCTCCAACACCATCATCAAGTTTGCTGACGGCTGCTTCTTGGTCTGATCAACCCACCACAGACTGCTCTGCCTGCTGCCATCCAGAAGACAGAGCCTCACCACCAGGAACATCTTCATCCTGCAGGCTATAAAATTGACACTTTATCTGAATGCTTTTCCTTCACTCTGTGGTCCAACTCATTCCAAACCTACAGACTCCTGTAGACTGAAATACAACAGTTTCAATGAGGATGTCATCTGGTGTGTGTCAGGTGCAGGATGGGCAGTGTGTAGAGCCTCTCCTCAGGCTCTTTCTGGGCGCTGTGGACCACTGTGCACCTGAACTTGGAGCCCTGGTCGTCATTGTCGGGAGTGAGTTTCAGAAAACTGAACATGGAGTAGAGGCCGTTGATGTTCAGGCTCGGTGGAGTGTTGAAGACGCCGGTGCAAATTGTCTCTCCATCTTTAGTCCAGGTCACTGACACGTCCTCTGGACAGAAGTCTTTGATGCACAGGTGCAGCGTGCACTCTTCATTCAACAGAGGGCACAGAGGCTCACAGTCAATGAACATCACATTAGGAGGAGTTCCTGTTGCAACACACACAGGATACATATCAGAAAACACACAGTAACAACTGTTTACAAGCTGTTATTGGGTGTGCAGCATTTTGGGTTAAGTGTCAAGAATACCATTCAGGGTGGCTATGAGGCTTATGGGAAATGTGGTTTTTTGATCTGATTATTAAAAAAACTGCATATCATCTCTGAAAGTTTAAAGCTGAAGTGATTGCTTTGTTCTGTTCATACATGAGGAAAGGATTTTAATAAAACAAAGTATGACAGCAATATTCTCAGACAAATGTGCAAATAATGAAATGACCATAACCCAGTGACATGCAGTGGACCTTTCTCTAACATAATAAAAAAGTCACATTGACAAGTGTATAAAGGCACTTGCAGAAGACTTTTGGTGCTGCTACCTTGAGTATTGATGTGGTACAGGACATCTTTGTAGCCCGGAGCAGAGAAGCTGGAGTGGTAAACACGGCAGGTGTAGACGGCTCTCTCATCCTCTCTCGCCATGACCAGCCCGATCTTACTCCACATGCTGTAGAGGCGGTTGTGGTCAGAGAAAGGTCCAAAGTGTGTGACAGTGCAGACCTTCTCCCCGTCGTTCCTGGACCACTCAAGCTCTATGTGTTGCGGGTAGAAGTTCTCCACCCGACAGCACAGAACCAGCAGCCTCTCCACCTTGGGGATCTGAGGGATACTGGAGATCTGGAGGAAAGATGGCTCTACTGGAGGTGTGTGAGGGTGTGTGTGGTGAGAGGAGAGGGCAGCCATGTGAAATCATGGTCATTCACAATCATATTCACATGAGATAATAACAATACAGAACATATTCATTCATATGTCATGGTTAGGTTGAAATGTATGTCTTTGTTTCGACAGTATTTGATATTAGTCCAGTATTAGGTGAGAGTGCTGTGTGTGACTAATGATGTGTAGGCCTCAACCTTTGGAACGATTGCTCAGTGTCAATGTGCTGTACATCCACTTTAAGTCCACATGACCACATTATGTAAAGGACCTCATTTTTGAAGAGAAAGATTCTTTTTGTTGAAACATGAAACAGCTCTTATATTGCTCTATTCAAAGCCTCCAGACTCCATGGAGAGAAAAAAACACAATATGTTGCAGAACACGAACTGGTGTTGGCTTTTGTTTGGTGCTTAATGGTCTTAACACATTAGTTCAGAGCAGAAGGTTAGTGCTAGCTGATGAACATAGTGAACGGCAGAATTGGTTGATTTGTTCACGTCTGATTGGCTTAGATTTGGCTACATTGCCATTAAAAAAAGAATTTAATTGTGACAATGAAAATAAAACTGTTACAGAACAGTGCATTTGTATGTAACTGTTATTTTTCATTTTTTCATTTTTTAAATGTTAGTATTGGCCCCCGGGCATCTTCACATTGTCAAATCTGGCCCTCTTTAAAAGAAGTTTGGACGCCCCTGATCTAGGGATAACATTCTGTTCATAGTCAAGAATAAATGTCAAAAGCTAGAGGATCCAACAGAGAACGCAGTGTTCACTACACTGTGTGAAAAGTGCTGAAAATAACAGAAAACATACAAATAATTTATAGAAATTAATTTGTTTATTTTGACAGATGTGGAGTTAAAAATATAAAATTTGTTCTGAGACTATAGGGTCACTCAAATCAAGAGGGTTCAGTTTAGGGCCACAGGGTGTCCAAACTTCTTTTAAAGAGGGCCAGATTTGACAATGTGAAGACGCCGGGGCAATAATAACATTTAAAAATAAAAATCATCAATAAAAGTTACATACAAATGTTCTGTAACAATTTTATTTTCATTGTCACAATTATGTTTTTTTATTATTTAAATTACAATGTCACCAATCTAAGCCAATCAGTGTGAACAAATCTAAAAACCAGTTCTTCCTTTCTTTCACATCTGGAGTCAGATAAGAATAAATTGTATGGAATACGTTAAACTTAAAGTTGATACAAATCTGAACCTCGTGTATTTTAAACATGACTTAATAAGTTTAAAACGTATCTGTCCCTTCTCTTTAACAAAGTAATATTTAGTGTCACATCTACAGATATATAACAGCAGCAGTTATGTCCTTAAAGGTTCAAATGCTTCATTATGTCAACAATAAAAGACAAATCTTCCAGCCATACAGTGTCTGACAATCCTAGCAGGCCATAAATAATATATTATAAAAGTGAAGCTGAGGGCCACATGACATCTGACCGCAGGCCGTGATTGGACCCCAGGCCATACTTTGGACATCCCTGGTTTAGAGGGTCACCAAATACACAAGCATTCCTCCTGTGAGGGTCCACAGAAAATTAATCAGATGATGGTCCACTGACAAAAAGTCAGGGGGTCATTAAAATAATTTGTAATTATCCATGAATATCTATAATTGTCAATCTGGCCAGCAGCTGTCAGATATCCTACCCACACACACCACCACACACTGACATGAATGTGATGCTCTTGGATCCACAGTTACTCACCTTTCACCCGGATTGTAGTCTCTCTGCTGAAGCTCTTGCCCCTGCACCGCACCACACACAGGTAATCAGTGGGATCATCAGCGACAGTGAGACACACAGTCAGGACAGACGTGTGGTGTCTGCCATCAGACTGGAGACTAGCCTGTTCACTCAGATCCTCTTTGAGCATCAGAGAAGCAGAGTCTGACAGGGCCGATGAGTCTGTGTTGCCTCTTAATTGAAACCATTTCACTTCGAGCTCCCGCTGTAACGCTCCTTGGATGGTGCATTTGAGGTTGAAAGGCACCTGAGCATATATGATGCTGGGCTGGCTGATTTCAGAAACACTTGGAGGAGCTGTGAAGGAGAGAAATACAAATGGATGCTGTTGCACAATTACGAGAGTAACAATCTAGTCTTCTTCAAACTTATACAGATGACAAAAAATCAGATCTTCAGGAAATGAAGTACCACCATCGTCAAAACAAATGAAAAGAATGCTGTTCATCCCTTCATCCACCAACACCAACACCTTCTTTATATTTGACAGGCCAGTGTAGCTGGTCTGAAAGATTTCTCTCAGAAATAAAGTGAAAAAATGAAGCACTACAGAGCAGTGATTTTATGTTTTTTATACACATTGCACATGCAGGAGGGTACAAGAGCACATGCACAACACTACTGGGTCTTCATCAGAATGTAAATGGTAATATGGCAAATCTATACATATACTGTCAACCTAGAATGGATGTTCAAAAGAGCTTAATTGTCATGACAATTGTACACAGTAGTGTTTAAACGTTTAAACAGATTTGCAGCTTTTAATAAAGCACAGTCCTCTGAAATGTAGCAATGTGAGACTGTTGGAGCAGCTGTGAAACTGGCTGCAGTGTAATCCATATGGGAAATCGTGTACAGTCAATATGTCAGTGCAGTATTAATCACAGCCTGATTGAGTTTAAAAATAGATGTATACCCTGTGTTTAAATGAAACAACATGCACTTTGTTCACGCTGACACGTACCTTTGCAGAAATACCTGTAGAGAAGAAAAGTGCCTCCAATAACAGAGGCGACCAGCAGCAAAATGGTGACACTGGTGACAGCAATCAGTGTGGCAGCACTGTAATGGGGCTGTGAGGAGCTGCAGGGAAAGGATTCAAGAGATCCATGTAACATGGTGAATATATAACAACACCGGTGTGGATCCTGCTTTAATTTCAGAGATTTAAGAAATAAAAATGGAGACCCACCTTGAACTGTGAGTGTAACAGATCTGTTGTACATCCGGTTGAAGGTCTGATGCTCCACCTGGCAGATGATGCGTATTGTTCCATCTTTCACTGCTGAGGAGTGCAGAGTGATGCCACTACGGATACTGTAGGTGCCATCTGCGTTGTGAATGGCCATTTCGGTGCAGACACGGGACAGGTGTCCTGTACCCGCGTGGACAGTGTGGGAGCCATTTTGGATGTGCCATGTTACAGTCAGTTTCTTTGGATAGAAAGCTGTGATGTCACACTGTAGCGTCTTTTCCTCCCCTTCTGTCACTGTTGCTTTTTCTGGAAGCATCACTGAAGGCTGAGCTGTGAGAGAGGTCAGAAACGTCTGTTTATATACCGGTATTTGTTTTGGTTGGGTGTATTCTACAACAGGCATTCATGCACCAAGACACATCACACATTGGACATAACTGCTAAATACTCCTTGCCTCACCCTCTCCTTCCAAGCATGTAGGAGGAAACGTGGAATAAATATGGAACTACAATTCCAGGAGAGCAGTGCAAGGAACATGTGGCAAGGTCTATGCCATTGCCATTGGCAGCCAACGAGCAAAAACAGCTGAAGCAGAGGTTACTGGATGGGCGGGGGCATCTTTCTGAGCGTGACATCAGGAGAAGTGTGTGAACACCAGGATGGAAGCAGGACCAGATGGTATCAGTGGGTGGGTCCTCAAACATTGTGCCAACCAGCAAGCACCAGTGTTCTCTCCATAGTCCACCATCATCATTCCTGTCCACTACAGTTTGCTGACTGTGCCAACAGATAACAAAAGACTAGCAAACACCCTCCACACCACCCTATCCCAACTGGACAAGAAAGGGAGCTACACTTCAGCATTTAACAGCATAGTCTCTTCAAGGCCGGTGACAAAGTTCAAGGATCTGGATTTAACACCTCGCTGTTCATGTGGATCCTCAACTTCCTGACAGTCAGACCACCCTCATCATTAACATTAGAGCACCACAGGGCTGTGTTTGGAGTCCCCTGCTGTACTCCCTGTACACACAGGACTCTATAGCCACTTTTGAGTCCAACACCATTGTCAAATTTGCTGACGACACAGCTGTGGTGGGCCTGCTCACCGAGAACAATCAAAAGGTCTATCTGAAGAAAGTGGAGAACCTGACCCTGCTTGTGTCAAGACAACAACCTCCTCCAGAACATCAGCAAGACAAAGTAGATGATGGAATTACATCAACTTAATATCATCAGGTCTCAGTGGTCCAGGGCCTTAAATCTAAAAGTCCAGAAACAACAGCGAGAAATCTGCAACATCAGTGGTGTAAATAGAGACAGGCAGAGCAGTTGCACTGGGGCCCATAGAGAGAGTGGGCCCTCTAACTGTGTTGTGTGACTGTTATTAGAGCAGTAAAAGAAAAATATTCAGCTATTCAACTAAAACACGTTGTATAGATTGGCAGTGCTAAATATGATTCCCATCATAATTCATTCACTGAGAACACAGTTTGTATTTGTCTCTAAGCTGGTTAGGGACAATTCTTACTAATCCTCTGACAGTGTAGCACAGTAATGCATGTTGTTAGTTTCTAAATCCAGAGTATGTGACACAGATTAGAGTGGAAAACACACCCAGCACTTCCATTGAGGTGGTCTCTGTGTAGACCACAGGTGTGATGATTCTGCAGGTGTACAGTCCTTCATCTCCCACGGTCACATTACGGCCGCAGAGACGCATCGCCTTGCAGCAGTCGCATTTTATCCACCACAGAGCCACCTCTGTTCACATGAGCTCTGCCGTCCTCAACGGTGTACACAACGCTCTTCTGTGCATGTTTATCCACCACATTCCACTCCACGGTGAGAGCGCTCCACTCCACCTGCTGGGTGACTTTATCAAACAGGCAGCTGAAAGTCACATCCGTCCCCACCAACACACTCAGCTTCTTTGTCGTGTCAGCAGAGGAACCTGGAAACATAGACGGGGTTATGACCTGGAGTGCATGAGAGTGAGGACAAAACAACAAGATAAAAAACTGCAAAAGACAAAACCTGAAACCATGAAAAACAATGCTTGACGTTTACCTCCACAGTGCAGAACAACAGCCATGACTCGGATTATAGTTTTCATGTTCTGTAGCTGCTCCATTTGGACTCAGATGTCACATTGTCGGCACATGCTAAAGTGAAAGCAAACCACCAGTTTCACCAAAGTGTGTTCGCAAAGGTTCAAACACATGCCCTGGACTGATCTGGAAGATCAGGTGGTTGCTGTGTCACTGAACATGCAGAGTAGGGCTTGGCGGGTAAACATTCACCTGGCGGCTTATAACTATCAGTCATGATGTCTGGTCCTAATGCACCTCCTCCTGGACTTTGACCTGTGGCTCAGTGTTCTGCAGAAATACACAAGACTCAATAATCTGCTGAGACTCCCAGGTGCACATTGTGGGTAAACATTAGTCAATAATATGTCTGTGCTCTATTATCATTACATTTATCGCAGCTGAATACTGTGAATGTCAGTCATAGAATGCAGACCTGTATCCAGGTGAGGATCAAAGGAATAGCTTTCCATTTACAACCTACACCCACTGATTAACAGAACACTTCAGTGGCATTTCACACAGTGGTAGTAGTGTAGGCATTTTTAGTCTTCGATGACAGAAAACAAGGTTCCGATCCAGCTCCCTGGATGAAATAGAATCAGGGACACGCCCTGTGTTTTATAAATGTTTGTTGGTTCAAACTCACAAGTATCCCACTGAACATTATGCATGCTTCCAATTTTGCCTGGAACAGTGGTTCCCAGCATTTTTCCTTCATCAAGCCTTTTTCTATGATTGAGTAAACTGATGACTGAACAACATTTTATGGATATCTCATATTCTATTCAGTGCATAACAGCAACAGAACAGAACAACTGATAAACTGAACAATGAACCCAAACAGTGAAACAATAACTGCAGGAAGTTTGTGTCAAATGAGCGATTTAGATGAATTTTGAGCAGATTGTTTCTTGTGACTGTTTCATCAGGGGAATTTTTGACAAATTCAGTGTTTTCTTCTGCGTGACTCATGGCCATCATTCTATGAGCTCTTTGGTTGTTTTCGCTGTGTATTTTTCTAATGCAGGATGAGACTTATAGAACTTGTGTTTAGGTCTTTACATTAGAACTTGTGTTTAGGTCTTTACGTGCATTTTGGCCCTTATCCTGTAAGATTTTTTAATGTTAAATAGATAAATAATAATCCAAACTTTAAAATGAAATATTTCATTTAGTTTTAGATGAAATAATGAGATATAGGCAAAAAAGGTTTCTTATTGGTAGGACTGAGGTCTCTTCCTGTGTTTCCTGTTTTTTCCCTCCATTCTTTCTATGCTGGGCATCTCCATCAGATCTTTCTCCTCGTTCGTCTCCTTTGTGGCGTTGATGCCTTGTCAACCTTGACATCTGTGATGTCCAGCTTCATGCCATGTCTTGTCTTCTCCTTCACTTTTGGACTCACTACCACCACCTGCTCTGCACCTCACCAGACATCCGCACCGCCATGGACCCTCTAGCCACTTCTAGCCCCTGCAGCTAAGTCCTTTCCACAACGCCCTAGTAATAATAATCTGCATTAACTGATTCCTGTCTCCTGCACTGTGTTTGCATTTTTTGGTCTGTTACTGCTAAAACGCAACACATAAACCAATTACAATACCTCTCAACACCCCCATGAAGCTTTGGCACCCAGGACCCCCAGGTTGGGAACCAGTACCCCAGAGTATCATTGCAGTCAGGACATGTGGCGGAATTTGAAAAGTTTGCAATCTGACTAAAATCAAAGACTGTTCTGTGTGAGAGGTATGTAACTTAACTAAGAAATACTGATTTTTCTACATTACTGATATAACTAGTGGCTGTTTGGATGGTACAGTAAATGTTTAAAGATGCACTGAAACATCATTACTTGGAAAAGGACAGGGAATTTTAAGCCAGTGTTAGAAATGTCACAGCAAATAGAAATAGTGAATTAGATTCATTTCCATCAGGTGAGTTTGGCCTGTCAACAAGGTTCCAATGTCTGGACAAACACACCGAAAAAAATAAGCTTGGCTGTCTAGACCTTTTTAGAAAACAAATTATTGAACTGTCCTGAACCTATTTTTCATTACACATTACACTATGTCAGCCTACACAACAGTTTTAGAACAAGCTAATCTGTTTCAGAAGTTATTTCTATGACATTGTCACTTAAACTGTTTTGATCATGCTGGCCTGCACTGCATGGACAGTACAGAGTACAGAGGGAATTTTATTCAGAAAGCAACTGTGACTTTAGACAATATTCACTTGATAACTATCTCAGATTGAGATTGACTTTTGTGAGTCTTGAGGCATTGCCAGCCTTTAAATCTCATTCATAAATGCTTTATAAGGCATAGATAGTGCCCACTTTAGATGAGCTCACACAAAATACTTCATTAACGAGTAGTAAGTGCTTTGTAACTGCCTGAATTCATGAATTCCTGCATTAATAACTGTTTATAGGTCATCCATTGGAAATGGAATTTGTGAGTTTTTATAAAACATCTACTAACACACTCACTAACCATTAGTACAGAAGAGTAAAACATTTATAACTGTGATTATAAACCATATACTAATGAGTATTTACGTCAGAAACATGCTTTATAAATGATGAATTTAGTATTTACTAATCCATAACTACTGTGCTTATCAATGATGAGTCAAACATTTGTAACTGTTTATAAACTACATACTAATGAGTATTCATGCGTTATAAATGATGACTTCAGTATATATTAATGCTTAATAGTGTGTACTCATTATAGTGTTACCAGCACTTCCACTGGAATAGCATGAAACGCTCTCCTAGTGATTACAAAAATAAAACTGCCTGTGATCATGTGGACACCTGACTGTGTGCGAAGACATGCATACTTCCTGTAATGTTGTGTGTCTGACTTTGTGACATGTTTGGAGACGTCAACATATAAACTGTTCCAAAATGTGCTATCATCATTACAAAGTGCATCTTTTTTTAATTATATCAGCCTTACATAAAAAGAAAGAACTTTTATTTTATTACAAAACATTTTTATTTGATGATAGTTTAGAGTTTTTTTTGCACAATCACAACTTTTTTTTTATAGAAACATCATTTATCTCTGTCCACAGCATGGATCATCATCCCACCATCGACCTCTTCCTCCCTCTCAATCGAACCTCGTCAAGCTTTTTAATGACCGCTGACGATTTCTTGGATGCCGCTGTGTAGCTCTTCAGCAGCTTCTCAAACAGTGCCTCTGTGTTGGGGTGGGTACTGAGGAAGGCCTTCTCCAGCACGTACAAGTCCACCCCCTTATCTTCCGGCAGAGCAGAGATGTAACTCAGGCCGAAGTCGATGAGGACCAGGTCAGACTCCCCGCTCTCCAGACTGCATCTCAGCAGCATGTTGGAGGTGGTCAGGTCTCCGTGGATAACGTCCTCATCGTGCATTTTGGCCAGTATGTGTCCCATCCTCTCAGCCAGCCGCTCCAGCTCCAGCTCCTTACAGGAATCAGACTGCCGAGCGGACATGATGTGGTCACGCACAGTCGAGGAGCCAATGATTTCCTCCAAGAAAATACAGTGGGAGGTGTAGTCCACAAAGTACACTACAGGGGCAGGTATGCCTGAGGAGAAGTGAAGATGAAGAATCTGATTCAACAAACTGTGTTTAAATGTCATCATCATGTCTGGTATTTAAGGATCAGCGTGGCATCGTTCTAGATTGTCAGCAAAATACCAAAACTAACAATGTCTCTAAATACTAACATAGCGGTGTTGGGGACTATTTTCAGCGGTGGATTAATACACACTTGGTGCTCTAATGAGTAGATATTGGGCAGCAGGACTGGTGCCAGATTCCAAATATTTCAAGACACTGAAAAACAGATTTTTTAAATTACTTGATGATGGAATATTGTGTTTTAAAAAATGCAGTTTAAGATTGAGGTGTTTTTTTGTTTTTGTTTTGTTTGTTTTTTTAAGGACACCTCCGGGCCTCCGTAGTTGAGCTCTTACTTCTCACCTGGCAATGAACTGGTCGACCCAGCACACAATCTTGACGGGTCACACATTTTGTTGTAACACCAGTTCGGTTCACAGTAAGTAACACTCTCGTGTTCAGGCTACCTTAAGCTCCCTCGTACCTTTAATTAAGCGTATTCATTTATTAAGCATGTTTCTCTTGACATAGACCGCTCAGACCTCCGCAGGACCTCCACAGCCCGCCGGGGGATGCTGCTGAACTTGCCTGCTTTCCGGCAGCGCAGCACGGAGCGGACCTCCTGCACCGTTCGGCGGTGCGTCAGTTTCTCGTCCAGCGTGGGGTGTCTGTAGCGTTTCGGGAACCTTTCCTTCACAATAGTTGGCTTTCCCAGAAACTGTGCCCGGTACACCCGGGCCTCTGCGCCTTGTTTTAATAACTCAGCTTTACTGAGAAACTCTGGGACCGCCATGCTGTCCTCCTGAGCCATGTTTACTTCCGTCTTCTTCTACTGGCTGCTGTGCTGCTGCTTCCTGTGCTCTGCTGCTCTGTCTCCTACAGGCTGCCACCTAGTGGTCACCGCCAGTACTCAGAAACCTGAACAAAAAAAATCAGACTTTACACAAGATTATAACAGTCATTAAATATTATTTAATGATTCATTATTTTATTTAATATTATATATCAAACATTGATAAATTAACATTGGATAAAATAACAAATGGGTCTCTTCTAATAGTTCAAATGATATTCATTTTGTTCAGCAGTTTTATTTGCTGTTTTCCTTTTCGTATTTTTCAGTGATTTGTGTATAAAGCTCATTCTTAAAATAAAAAAACAATAATAATAGAAATAAAATAATAATAGTAAAATACATCATGTTTCCAAATGTAATGTTTCTGGAAAAATTGGAGAAAGAAAGAATTATTGATTCTAGCCAATAACCACAGAGAAAAAAGATTAAAAACACAATCTGTACTTTCTATTTCTTTATTACAGAATATGCAGATCTTCTGATCTAAATACACAAACTGCAGAAAGAAATGTCACACACACAGACCACCTTTAATGACAGACTTCTGATTATATTATGGATTAAGGTTTATGCAGTGAAGTGTACCCATGTCAGAGGTCAGCATTAGGTTCAACCATTTTGTCTGCACTGTTTATTCACAAAGTGAAGGCTTACATACTGAATGTCTTTACTGTGTATTTCCTATGTTGTTTTGTTAAACAGCCATATTCCTTTATGTAGTAGATAGACAGATATTACTACTACAGGAAGGAATGAGAGAAATTCTTTCTGTTGACATGACATGAGAACAGAGATGAACAAATATTGATTATTTTTAGGCATGTCATTAAAATAGTGCTACTACATGAATTAACAATATGACTCCAACTAATCAGCTATTGCTGCCACTGTATCTACTTGTACTTTTGGTGCTACTATTATTCTCACTAGTGACTGCCATTAGTGCTACTGCTGCTTTTGTACTCTTAGTATAGTACTACTACTGAATTAGTGTGAAACTGTTTCAAATATGGACATGTTCTAAACACAGAGAATGATAACAACATGGACCAATCCTAGACAACTATTACATCTGATCAAATGACTAAGGTAGGAAGGTGGCACTATATTTTCAGTCATCCAGAGGTGGACTAAATGTTCAGATGTCTCACCTCAGTGAAAGCAGAAGTACATAAGAACTGTAAAAGTACTCTGTTACAAGTAAAAAGTACAACGTTTCCCTCTGAAATGCAGTGAAATAGAGGCAGAGAGTATATAAATAAGCTACAGGTTCTATGGAGATATAGTATGGTGGAGTCATGGTGTTGTTTACTGCCTTCAAGTTAAAATTGTGAGCTTGTGGTAACAACCAATGACAAAATGATAACACTATATTAATTACAGTCAGTGGTCACAACATGAGAAGATGTGTACATGATGAGCTCAGCGTTCAAGTGCTAACACATGAAAACATCCACTGCTAGGCAATGGCAACATGCCAATAAGGAACACAAAACAGGAAATACAAAGGCATTCTGAAAATGTCTGCCAATAGGTCACAAGTTCCACTGGCGACGTTGTGAATACAACAAGATCTGGATGTTCCAAAGACTCTCCTTGTGAACACGGTGAAGAAGACCACTTATGATGGCAGCAGTGACCTGAAGTTTCTCTGGGTCCAGGGTTAGTACGCGTGAATTCAGCCGTTTGCTCGCAGCATTCCAAACATTCAATTGAAACCATCCGGCTTTAGCTACCTAAAACATATTTCACTTTATGTTTTAGGTAGCTATCTTTAGCAGGATAGCTAGCTATCTGATAATAATCTAACTCATTTCATAAAATGCATTTAGGTCACCCTGCAGATGTAAGAAATGGCTCTTATCAAGCTGAATATGTTACTGTTATCTAAAATAATTTAATTGTTCTGCAAATTCACCACTAGATGCCGCTATATCCTACACACTGAGCCTTTAATAATAATAATAATAACAATAATTAATAATAATAATAATCTTGCTGTGTGTTCAGGACATCTGTTTGTTGGTGCCACATGTAGCCACATGTAGTGGTTCTGAAAGTCTATAGAACCTTTAAGTTCTTCACCTGTAAATTCAATGAGCCAGAACTAAAACTGCTGACGGTTCCTTTAGCCCCGCTCCCGCGCTGAGCTGTGAGCGGTGTGTGTCGGGTCTCTCCGGGAAGTCTCTCTGCTTCCTGGGAAAGTGAGTTGTCGACCTCTGGTGTCAAAACTTCGCCAAGTTTCTCTTCTTTGCAACTTGACACTGCTGCTGCCACGTCGCTCCAACTTCCTGAAGGGGCAGAACTTTTCTCCCGCATCTTTGTACAGTAACAATCCGTCTGCTGCTCACGGTGAGTCCATTTCTCGAAATCAGACGAAAATATACGAGTTGACAGCTGGAGGACCGAAATGCCTTCAGAGCTCATGATAATGTCTGTCCCGTTTAACAGCAGCTTACATTCCTGGACGGACAGAATAACGGCTCTGCTGACCACAACACAGACTCACATTTGGACCTGCAGACAGAGCTGCTGGAACCAGTCAGGTAAAGAGTCTGTTCTTATTTGGCCAGCTGTGGGATGTAAACAAAGAGTATTTACTAACGTTTGAGTGCAGTTCAGAGAGATATATTATATTATATTATATTATATTATATTATATTATATTATATTATATTATATTATATTATATTATATTCTTTACTACACTACATTTATCACAACAACAATGTATAAACTAAAAGACTGACTGGAAAATAATCTGCATAAATAAATAATCAACATACTACTCATACTATATGAATGTGATTCTTTTCATTAGGGAAGCTTCACTGCAATTTACATCAGTGTAAATAATCCTTTAACAGCATCAGACATCAACAGGTCTCAGTAAAGAACAATGAAAAGACAATAATACATAGGAACACATAAAAATATAATAAAGCTAATAAAAGATCAAAGCTAACAAAACAATCTCCACCTAAGGTCTACTTACTGACTTGTTCTGGAGCTTTCGACCGTATCACATGGTCCTTTTCAGCAGGTGTGTTGAGTTGTCTTAGAACTGTACATGTTTAAACTTTCCATTATAGATCCCATTGGCTTAAACTTTAAAGTATGTTTATAGCACATGTTTGTGCTATATAAAGTGTCCTCTCTGCCCCGATCTGCACAGAAGGTCATTCCAGATTCCAGGAGCACAATTAGTTCAGTTTAGTATTCATGAGGAGTAGAATTTAGTTTATAAAAGACTGAGAAAATAATGGAAATATGCTGGTATTATAGGAAACAGGATCCAGCATTTCTGAAGCTGCACCCCAGCATTTCTGAAATACTGCCGGATATCGCAGCCTCTGCTGCTTTGATCATAACAAAGTTCCCAACTTTATGGAAGTGCAGCGTCATTAGAGCTTTATAAGTTATCAAAACATGTAAAGGGAAGTAAAAGTCACTATAGCGACACAAGGATGTGTAAAATACAGTGAAGTTTCTCTGAACTATGATGCTGTTGTTCCTCACTGCTTCGTCATTATCAGGACTCAGGATATTTGGCATTAACTAAACAGGCATTGCTACTGTTTTGTTGAGCCCATCTCTCAAGTGGACTCTCTAATGAAATCATGGCAATCAACAAGATGGTTGTCACGGCGACGGGGCTGCAACAGGCTCTTATGGGCTCCCTTGTCTTTCCTTTGAGCAGGAAACAAGACTCTTGGTGGTGCTAAACCAGGAGAGCACCACGACAACTGGAGATGATTTGATGTTTTCCTCATATTTCACAGAGGATGTCTTCAAATACATGACTACAGACCTGCACAGCCTGGCTGAAATGTGAACATAACAGGACAGAAACAATGGGTGAGTTATGTCTGAATCATTCTACCAATGTGAAGCTGTTAGTGTATGTAACGAACGTTGAAAAGTGTAAAGTAAGGTAAGAACCAGTGTGACCTGTTAGTCAGAGCAGATAGCCATGCTTCAGAGTATGTAACTAACTAATGTGTTTAGACCATCAAGGGACATGAAAAATCATGAAATGATTCAAATCAATCAAATGTGCAAAGAAAAGTAAACTGTCAGATTTGAGTGTGTCTGCAGTCACTGTTCTACGCTTCATTTTCCACATATGAATGGAAGAAAAGGGAATCTTTCATCACCGTGAAGATTCAGCAGCTTTCATTTGGACTCATCATTTGCATTTTCATCAATAGATGCTGCACATGAAAGACTCCCAGGTTATTGTGAGGAGCAGCTGCAGAGCATTCATGCAAACTACAATATGACAGACACTGTAAACAAAGAGACAGACTATATTTTATTTATGTGTAAAGGATCGTTAAGAATCATAAAGAATTGCTCCCTTGTGTTGCACATACTGTAGGAATAAAAGTTTCAGTGGTGACCAGTCTCATCTGTTACATATTCACTGTCAAATGCACAAAAACACAAAAAGTTAAAGTACTCTTTATGCAGTGGCAGCTTTCAGATATTGTCTCCAATAGTTGTTATTGGAGCATTGAGTAATTGGCATGTTGCAGGTGGTGGAGGTGGAGCAAATTGTGACTTGTGAATTGACTTTGTTCTTTATTTGATTGTAGATTTATGCAGCTGCAAATGTGTTTTGTTAAGAGTGCTCTTTTTTAAAAGGGATCTGCATGTTTTTTTCCTCCTAGGCAACTCCATCCTCCTGTTGGCCAGTGTGGCGTCCACTCTGGGTGGCCTGGTCTTTGGTTATGAGCTGGGTATCATCTCAGGTGCTTTGCTGCAGCTCAAAGTGGAGTTCAGACTCTCGTGTGTCCAACAGGAGGCTCTGGTCAGCTCTTTGTTAATTGGAGCTCTGATGGCGTCCATCGTGGGCGGCTTCTTGATCGACCATCGGGGCCGCAGGAACTCCATCCTCCTCAGCAACATCCTGATCCTAACAGGCAGCCTGGTCCTGCTCGTCAGCTCCTATTCTGCGCTGGTGGTAGGCAGGATCATAGTGGGCTTTGCCATGTGTATATCCTCTATGTCCTGCTGCATCTTTGTGTCCGAGGTGGTTACCCTGACCGCAGGGGTTTCTTGGTAACACTGTACGCTGGGATCACTGTGGGCATCCTGGCAGCTTATGGCATGAACTACATCCTGTCTGATTCCAAAAGAGGGTGGAAGTGGATGTTTGGATTAGCCATAGTCCCGACTTTGATCCAGCTGGTCTCTATATGGTTTCTTCCATCCACCACTAAAGAATCTTTAAACCAAAGAGAGGAGAGTCCATGAGAACCATCGAAAGCCAAGAAGCAGATGATTCAAAACTCAGCATAAAAACACTAAAATTCAGTACAACAGCATGTACCTTTTCCAGAGTAAAGACAACATGAGGACACGGACTACCATTGGCCTTGGTCTGGTGCTCTTTCAGCAGTTCACAGGCCAGCCGAACGTTCTCTTCTACGCCTCCACCATCTTCCACTCAGTGGGGTTTCAGAGCAATGCCTCAGCAGTGCTGGCGTCTGTGGGCTTGGGGTTTGTCAAAGTGATTGCTACTCTGACCTCCATGGTGTTTTCAGACAAGGTGGGAAGGAGGCCTCTGCTCATCAGCGAATCTCTGTTATGGCGCTGTGTCTGATAACCATTGGACTCCTCAGTGGACATTCTATGATGGATGCTAAGAGGCCTTGTAATCCTGAGGACTTCAACGTTAACACAACAGATCTACCTCAATTAACTGTTAGTGGTGGTCGGTCAGTCTTTGGCACGCCTTTTGATGAGAACCAAAGGCTCCTTAATGACAACACACAAGGTCAAGATGTAGTACTTGATGAAGTTAGACAGAAATCACTGGACACTCCTCTGGCATCTTCTCCTCGAGTCCATGACACAGTAGTGAACTGGATCATCCTCGTGTGTATGATGGGTGTTGTCAGTGCATACTCCGTTGGATTTGGACCAAGTTTGTATACTTTCTCAAAATTGTTTTTTATTAGTTAGTTAACTGTAGGTATAAAAAAGTTTTCTGGATTGTCTATTTAAATCTGAACAAAGCAAAATGTAAATGGCGAGCAGCTACCATGCAAAGTCTTTAAAATAACATTATGCAACATAGAGACTCAGCTTTTCCAATGGGGTAGTAGAGCTGGGAAATAAAGTGAAAAAGTGTATTTTGTCTTTGACCAGTGACCTGGCTTCTCCTGAGTGAAATATTTCCAGCCGCTATCAGAGGAAGAGCATTCGCATTCACCAACTGCTTCAACTGGGGCGCCAACCTGCTGGTCACATTCACTTTTCTCAATTTAATTGGTGAGTTCCCACCGTCTTTACAGTGGACACTTTGGTCAAGCGTGACTAATCATATTAATGATAGATAGAGTCATTTATGAATCACACATTAGATTTTAAGAATCCTTTTAGTAGATATGGCTAACAAGTGAGCAAACAGTGCCTCATAACAAACCCAGCAGACACAGCACACCAGGATTTATTGGATTTGTGCATGTTTGAACTAATATTAAGTAACATGGGCTCTCCTTTTAGCTCTGTTTTCATCTCCTCCTGAGAAAATTTGTGATTCTTTGGTTATTTAGATGCTCCACAATGTTCACTAGCTGCTTGCTAACTTTGTCTTGTTGAGGGTTTTTTCACTACATGAGAGACTACATGTATTTTTACATACACTTTGTCATGTCATCCATTGATAACATAATACTGACAAGTGCAGCTTTAATGAGACCAGTCACACTAAACTAAAGTTCTCACAAACTGCAAATGATGATGGAGAATGATGAGAAGGGATATGATTGGTGATGGTTATATCTATTTAATCAACAGATGTGATCGGTTTGTCTGGGATGTTCCTCTTGTGCGGGATGTGCGCCGTGGCAGCTGGAATTTTCTTCTACTTCATGCTACCAGAGACCAAAGGGAAGACTCTGGAGGAGATAGACAAGGAGCTGCGTTTAAACAGGTAGGATCTGATTTTTCTGATGAAGTACACATTATCATGTCAGACCTACATGCTGAGGCTCTGATGTGTTTGTCCTTGGCCTTGGCCTTGCAGGTTTCACCACAGTGAAGAGTGCTGTGGCATCCTCGGCTGGAGAAACGCTTCCCCACAGTACCAGAGAGTGCACTGTCAAGTCAGCACCTCAGAGTGATTCAAATGACATGACAGGCATCACATGGAAGACCTTACTGAAAGAGAAGCTGCGCTGACTGATCATCAGTGTCAAACTGACAGTAGAACTTATTCTGTTGCACTTAATGTGTAGTATATTTGTGAATGTTCATAAAATGTGTTTATTGAGTGATCACCTGTTGTTGTGTTGCTGTCAAACTGTGTTATTTAAACATTTTATAACCTTCCTATTATTATCAGTTACTGTAGTTCACAAAGCAGAAAGCTGTTATACTGTGGATGTTTACCACCTGTCATTTTACCACTCTTGGAATAAAACACACACTGTCACAACTGGGCATAATGATCCAAACTACAAACAGAACAATGGTTGATTAGTTTTAAACGGGACCATGGGTGTTCCGCATGGCACGTGTTTTTAGTATGGCCAGAGAGTTTTGGGGAGCAGGTAAACATTTGCTGATCCCCAGAAACAACTGGTTGTCCTTTACTGAAAGACACCAGTAAAACTAAAAAGTGTTGAAACTTGAAAAGCACTTTAAGTAAAATGTATTATTTTGACACAGGGTCTCTACAGAACAAACACAGAAATATTAATAGTAAGCTGATTGTGTACTGAAGTGATAAATCCTCAAACAAACTTGCAACTAATGAAAAGCGACTTTTATGGCCCCTCCAGGTCTGTGGCCCCACGACAGTAGCCTGCTTAGCCTTGCTGGTAATCCAGCCTCTGGTTGACAGTTTACTGCATTATGAAGTAGTTGTTCAAAATTCACCTTACTTGGTTTAAAATTTACAGTTTCACATTCATGGCATGTTGTAATCTTGAAAATAAGGAGTCGATATCAAAGCCATTTTTCTTAAAGCAAAGGTTTAGATTTTTCCTAAGTCAGTCTTAATGCATGCATGCCGCTGTACATGCAGACGTGCAGGGGCAACAAACAGGTTATTCTGAACCAAAAAGACAAACTTTGGAAGATATCCTCTTGATTTGTGTAACTCAGCATCAGCTGAAATTTTGAATGCATTTTTGTCCATTTTGTTACATCTTTGAGCGGCAACACATTTAACATTAGAGATTGTGTATTATAATATTAGGTCCCATACTGTAGAAGTGATGTTTACTTTCACTCAATCCATGGAGGATCAGGATCAGGACTTCAGTAAGGCTGTGATTTCATAACTCCTCAGCTACGCTCCACCATCCAGATGGGCTACAATCAGTTACCTGTTTTTTGGCCTAACCATCCATCAGTCAGAGGAGTCGACCTAAAGACATGCTCATTAATATTAATCAGACAAAACACCCCGTTCTTGTTAGACCTCCACAGAGAAGCATCAGAGATCTTGAGATGTTTTGTTTTTTTATACTTAAAATAACAAACAGAACTTCTGGATATCAAACTGCAAATATGGAACCTTTAAGGCACAAAAAAAACCTAGCCCTATCCATTTTAAATGCATGGATTAAAGCAAAAATAAATCTTTTGACTAAAAATGTTCAAGCTGCAGCCAAGTCATATTCTCCATTTGCAATTTGTGTTACAGGTTACGTTACTTGACACCTGCTAAAAAGTGTTTCAAGTGAGCCTCTAATTGTTCAACAGAAAATACATCAAACAAACAGCACCAGGATGAAATAACAATAAGCGCAACTTTTGCAGCCTTGTGACAAGTTTCAGTCTGATGGCGAGCTATCACCTTTCTGCCATCACTGGCATACGGTTAATAATCAAAGGGAAGCTCTGAGGCTTTACATTTGTTATATATGTTATAATACAAGATTTCAGCTGTAAACTATCCTATTGGCTCTTGAGTGTGACAATCTGCCAATAAAAATCTGTCGTCAGCCAACACTTTTTTTTCTCCTCAGATCTACATTAGAAGTCAGAAGTGGCCTCTGTGAAGTCTGAATGACAGAAATGTGTCATAGGGATGGGGAACTTTAATCCATGTAAATTATAGAGGCAGGAATAAGAGAAAAAATGTTTTTTTAATTGCGTGATTTGACATATTTGGGCCTCAAATTGTTATTTATAAATGAAATCATCTGAAAAGTTTGGAGGGGAGTTTGTCTTTGGTGGAACTGCTCAGACACCTGAAAAGGGCCTTATCACTGCTTTTATAAAGGACCACAAGCTGATTTAAGTAACATAACTCCAGATAGTTTGACTCTTTCAAATAATGGACAGGGCATGGTTAGCGTAGCTTAGCTTGAAGCATAAAGACTGGGTGTAGGTGTAAACAGTCATCTCAAACTCATGACAAAAGATCTAAATTATGCAAATCAATACCTAAGACTTGGAATGATGAACATGTTGGATTTGATTTGTTTAAGTGGAACACAAACAAATATAAAAAACAAAAAAACAACAATTCTGGGCATCATTCAATCCTGTCATGCCAACAGGTTCTATATAAGTGTTGTGCTGGACTGTGGTCATTCCACCCTAAGCATTGAGAGAGAAAGACACTTTTGAAACGAGAGTTGTTTGGAGACAGTTACACTTTGCGAAAACTTCCACATTTGAAGGCCCTTCTCAACCTTGAAATACTAAACCTGTGAACATCTGACCTTGAAAAATGTCCTGTGGCCCAGCTGCCAGACATCAGATGCCTCTGGAGCATCAGGTAGGAAGACTTAACACCAAAAGCTGAACATAGTGCTGAATGCTTTGCCTAAAGCTATAGAGCAGCTCTCACATGCTGCACGAGGAGGTTTGAGTTCTTATACAGTTTATAATATATCATTGTTACTGAAGGCCAGTGTTGGTTAGGAGAATCACTTGTTCTCTAGAGCCAGTAGGCTGGTTTGTGTACAGGAAGTGGGAGAGGAGGACTTTCAAACACTGTAAAACATTGTTGGATCAAATATTAAGCTATTGGGTACCAGAAAAACACATTATAAGCTTTTTGGAGTTTTGTAGTGACAAACTAGCAACATAAATATGTCTTATCCAACCTGTGACATTTATTATAGTGTCCTTTCTTGTTTCGTCCTTGCAGATGTTGGTCGCTTTGGATGCTCTCAAGGGTCTTGGTGTCCTGCATACTGACATTAAACCTGACAACATTATGTTAGTCAACCAGCAGGACCAGCCCTTCAGGGTAAAACTAATCGACTTCGGCGAGGCCATTTCAGTTGCCAATGTCCAGCCTGGGCAGAGTTTGTCATTTTTCTAAATATCCACATTGTTCTCCTCCTTAAAGCTTGCATACAGATTTCCCATCTTCTTGTCTTCCCTCTTCAGGGCTCCAGAAGTTGCTCTCGGCCTGCCCTTCACTGAGTCCATTGATGTGTGGGGAGTTGGCTGCGTCCTGGTGTACCTCTACCTCGCTGATCACCTCTTCCCTTTTGTCTGTGAATATCAGATGGTAGGTCAGCTACCTCAGACAAATGTCCACAGGCAAATGCCAACTTTATACAAATTGTCAACTGATGTGATTTGTTTTTGCAGGTGAAGCGCATTGTTGAGCTTCTGGGTCAGCCGGAGGACCACCTGCTCTGTGCTGGGAAATATACTGAGCACTTCTTCAGTCAGGAGGAAGCTGCTGATGGTCCAGCATGGAGGCTGAAGGTAGAGTATCCATGTTCTTTGTTTGAGTTGATTAAATAATTTTATTTGAACTCTTTAAAGTCGTTCTCATACATATTGTGTTCCTACAGACACCAGATGAACACGCAACTGCCAATGATCTCATACTACAATAAGAGAACAGTGACCCGGACCTGCCTAGCTCTCTGGATGACCTGGTTAATGCAGGTACTCTCTGCTGTATTGTATGAGTTAAGACTGAATGAGTACCTGTCATTCATCAGTCTCAGAGAAGTAGGTGCTGGATCAACTGAACTCAATCTGTTTCCACATGCAGGTCTATCTAAAAGACGACAGTGAGGAGTTTGAGGACAGGACAGTGTTTATAGACCTCCTGAAACTGCTGCTGCATCCTGTTGGGAATCAGAGAATCTCTTCCCATCAGGCTCTGCAGCACAGTTTCTTCACCATGTCTCACCTGACTGAGCACCCTTGCAGCAGTGACTAGTAAGTGACCATGTGTCTGATAGTAAATATCTCATGAGGTTGGATGGACTAATGACTTTATTGATTGATTGACTGGTTTACTAATTGACTCTCATACTTATTCCAGTCTGACCACCTCCCGAACTCTGATGAGTTGCTGCCCAATGAACACTGGACACTCTGGAGCCACCACATGGTCAACTTATGATGAAGATCCAGCTGCCTGATCTGAGGGAGAATTTTAAATGTCACCTGTAAGTGAATGACCATGTGTCTGGTAGCAAATATGGATTGGATGGACTGATGGCTTCATTGATTGACTGTTGTACTTGATCCAGTCTGACCAGCTCCTGAGCTCTGATGAGTTTCTGCCCAATGGAGCCAACACAGGGTCATCTTGTCATGAAGATCCAGCTGCCTGGTCTGAGGGAGAACTGCCTGATGTCACCTGTGACACCGAGCCATCAGACTGATCTTCGGATGAAGGACTTGCTATTGTCACCTGTGACACCGAGCCATCAGACTGCTCTACTGATGGAGCTCCACCCGAATACTTGGCAGATGCAGCAGCTTCTGGGTCTTCTGATGAAGGATGTTCCCTCTCAAATGATAAAGACCTTAGTCTCTGGTCTTTTGATGGAGTTCTGCCTTCATGCTCTTCTGACAGAGCGAAAACGACAGACTGCACTGCTGCAGTCTCAGCCTCCTCTGGTCGAAACTTTCTGGACAGTATTTGCAAGTTCTTTGGCCAAGTCACGGCAACTTTTAGTTGTTGCTGCTCCACTGTGGACGACTGATTACCACGTGTATTTCCGACTGTATATTTTTCGATGAACTGTGGCACTGTGACTTTTTTTTTAATACAGTTGATTGTCATTGATTAAAGCTATCTATCAAGTTTAAATACTTGACCAACAGTGTTTTACAGGTTGATGCTTTGAACAGTTGTTCTATTGACACTTTTCTTTTGTCTTTTCAATGTAATTTTTAATCTTTGAAACCAAACTGATACTTTTTGCTGGTCCTAAATTATGGAATGACCTCCTCTACACATTAGACAAGCCCCTTCACTGTCCATTTTTAAAAGTCTTAAGACCCATTTTTATTCCTTGGCTTTTAACCCAGCATGAGACTCTGTTTCTGTTTTGCTTTATTATTATTTTAATATTGTTTTTGTTTATTGTTTTATATTGTTATATTTTATGTATTATATTTTATGTTCTATTTCATGTACAGCACTTTGTGTCAGCTCGGCTGTCTTTAAAAGGGCTTTATAAATAAAGTTGAGTTGAGTTTTCCAAGCTTGTCTTAAGTTTCACTCTTTCAAATAGTCAACCATCTACAGAACTTTTAGTACATTTTCTACTTCTTTATCATCGTTATTGTTTCAAGTGAGTCTCTAATCATTTAACAAAGTTAAATAACAAGTGCAACTTTTGCAGTCTTGTAACAAGTTTCAGTCTGATGGCGAGCTATCACCTTTCTGCCATTGTTAATAATCAAAGGAAGCTCGAGGCTTTATTTTTATTATATAAATTATAACAGATTTCAGCTGTAAAGAATCCTATTGGCTTTAGAGTATGACAATCAGCCATCAGCCAACACTTTTTCTCCCTGGATCTGCATTGATCTCATAAGTGGCCTCTGAACTCTGAATGATGGAAATCCGTCATAGTGACGGGAAACTTTAAGCCATGCAAATGTTATTGTTTTTTAAAAGAAATTCTTATTTGGACTTTGAACTCTCACATCTGTATGAAGATGATAGACAAATCAGTCAGATGTACCTGATAAATAAAACACGTGTTTATTTACACAAATATTTTCAAATACTAGTCATCTACATAAGGACATAAAAATATATACAGTGATGTAGGGACTCAAACTGCTCCGTTTTCAGGTCAATGTATACATGTTCTGATTTATTTGCATTTTCAGGTTTTGAAATGAAAAAAAAAAAAAAGATGCATATGTACAGCAGGGTCTAAAACTTACTTTCAAACTCTGGCACTAAAACACTGGGGGGTGGGTGGGGGGAGTCTACCCTTCAAGTGCTATTCAACATTTCAACTTCAATACTTCCCTCAACATGTTGGTGAAAGCAAGTAAACTGTAACACTAGTCACAGAGCTTACCCATGTCACTACACGACGGAACTTTCCTCCAACACTAACAGCACGTTTAGTCACCTGCAGATGATTATTGTTGTCATCTTATTCACTAGAACCCAAACTGTCAACCTGTGTTACAGCATCTCCACAGCATGAGCAACTCCCACAACACAAAACTAGGTTTGGTCAGTCTCTTCTTCCAACCAACTGAGTAAACTTTGGTTATGTCTTGAAGTAATTCAAGAAAAGCCACTTGAAGTAATTCAAGGAACTGGAAAGCAGCACGTTTGAGAAACAATTTCTTTGAGAACCTGAATGAACCTTACCTGGCTTCTTAAAGAGATCATAGTACAACACTAGAGTCGATCAAACCACTTGATGGTGAATGAACCTTATCCAGCAGTCCAGAACATTTCAATACAAAACAAATTAACAACCGATGACATGATGACGGGGGGAGTCGCATTATCAAAAGAAGACTGGTGATCTGGTGTGGTAAGAAAGGCAAGACAAAACTACTATAGGCAGAGAAGTGTTGAAGTGTCACATACACCTGGAGCACAGAACAGCACCAAACACTTCCAAAATGCTGTGATCTGGAGGGTGTTTAGACTCGTCTGGGGAGGTACATTAAGTGTTCTCATCAGGTCTTGTTTTTGATGACGCTGCAGTAGTAAACTATACAGGATGTGCTCCTTTTGGTCCTGATGGCCAACTTCTTTCTTTTGCCTTCTGCTGATGTACTTATTGACCCCTGCCTTCACAATCCAAACTGAAACAACGGGGCGGGGGTGGGGGTCAGCCACGGATGACGCCGCTCTCAGACTCACCACACAAACACACACACACCCCTTCGTATTTACTACGGCTTGTGGGGAAATGAAAGGAATACCTGTATATTCAGTAACACAGAACATTCGATTTCAGATGTCAGGTTAACACGTTCGTTCGGAGGAAAAAAAAAAAAAAACAGCTTTCTTTTCCTCCAACCAGGAGGTCGGTGAGGCGTGGTCACACAGAGTTAGGTTGGATGTGGTGAGGGCTGGCACCTGTCTAGTTTCTCCTCCCGGGCTGGGTAGTGGTGGAGGTGGGAGAGATCGGGAGAGATTGGGAGAGAGAGGAAAGGGGGATTTGGGAGGGTGTCACTGCGGGCGCGGCAGCAGCGGGCACCGGGTGCTCAGGGCGTTGGTGGCAGCAGACAGGACCGGCGAGCCAGTGAGAGGGCCCAGGGCAGTGGAGGCTGGCAAGGCAGAGATACCTGAAGGAGGAGAGGTCACAGAGACATTACAAAACATGACTGAGAATGATCACATGTAGTAAAAACAAAGCGTTACTGTCACTGTTGTGTTGGCAGGCACGAGTGCCCTTTCTAGAAAGTCCTGCTCAGCTCAAAACTTGAATTGAAAATTTGGAGAAACTGCAGCTGTGGGTGCAGGTAGAGATGAAGAACACAAAACAATGCCATGTTGTTCATATGGACAGTGAACTAAACAAGGCCAGTGAAAATACTTGTGTAAAAAAAAATATTTACAGAGCAGTGCAGCACCTTGCAGTGCGTGCTGTGAGGATTAGCTGCATTTATTGAAAATATTGTGTCACTGAGCGTTTCAGAGGTACTGTCACTCGTACATGTTTAGGTTTAACCAACAGTCTGCTGTGGAGACTCTGAAAACCTGTCTAGTCACTTGTGGGCTTTCTCTGTGTACTGTGAATAAAAGATTAGCATATATCAACATAAGAAGCAACGATTACAAACTCTAAGTGTTTCTAAATGTAGCACTGAAGCGGTGCAGAATATCTGATGATCCTTGCAGTTTTGCAGTGTCGCAGTGTGTGTGATCAAATCTTCAGTCCAGAGTTTACAGAGACAGAATCATCCTGTGAGAATGTTTTACAGAGGATAAGCAGTTATGGAAATGTAGGAAAAGTTATGTGTGTGTGTGTATGTATGTGTGTGTATGTATGTGTATGTGTGTGTGTGTGTGTGTGTGTGTGTGTGTGTGTGTGTGTGTGTGTGTGTGTGTGTGTGTGTGTGTGTGTTCTCACCAGTGATCATGCTGGCTGTGCTGACAGCTGTGTTCCCACTGGGCAGGTTGGCTGATCCGCCACACGAGACTGATCTTTCACAATGGGGACTGTAGGAATAACACAAATATAGAACTCACTAATTTCGTAATTGACATTACTGACTGTGATCTCATCCTTACAAACAAACAAAAACAAACAAAAAAAGAAAAACACTGGCTGTTCGAGGGCTTACAGAAGTAAGGGTGATCCATGGCCTCGCGGGCTGTCAGCCGGGCCTGGTGATCGTAGCGCAGCAGCTTGTCGAGAAATCTAGAGCCTCTGGGCTGACCAGGTGCTGGTTCTCACTGTGGACAAAACGCTCCCACCGCTTACGAGAATGCCTGAGAGAAACAAAACTAATTAAAAACACTGAATTCTGACATGAATTCACACTGAAGGAAGACCGTTGTGAGATGAACTCCAGTTCAATTTGAAATCACTTTGGCCCAGTTAGTAGGTATGTAGTTTATCTCCAACACGAGTGCTAAGAATAGTTACAAAACAAAAGCCTGCAAAGCTTCATCATCATGTGACTGCAGTAACAGTGCTGACCTTCCCAGAATGTCGTTGAAGCGAGGCTCCAGCTCAATGTTGTACTTGTCGATGTAGTCGTAGAGGTCTTCAGTCCCCAGAACCTTTGCTATTCTCACCAACTACAGGACAAACAAAGAACAAACAGTTTGTCAGCTCTGCACGGGACTTTAACCCTTTCAGACACAAACCTACAGTGATGGCAGTTGCACGAAATGCCGGCCACTTTGACAACATGTGTCCAGAAATGTCATTCCATAACAACAAAAACATGATCTACACGAAGCAAGAAGAAAATACATCAGGAGAGTAATGTAGCTGCTCTTCAATGAAGAGAACTGAGTAGAAGCAGTAGCTGCAGTCTGTCCAGATACATAAAGGTGTGTGTTAAAGGGCTAATGGTGGAGAACTCTATCCATCAACCTGCTCCTGTTTACCTGGTCATAGTTGTCATGGCCGTGGAAGAAGGGCTCCTTCCTGAAGATCATGCTCGCCAACATACAGCCCAAGCTCCACATATCCAGGCTGTAATCATACATCTGAAACACACACACACACACACGAGAAGTCTCAAAGGGAGCAGAGGCGGGACGAAAGCAGACAAATTTAATTTCTCTGAGACCTATGAAAGCAGCCGGACACTGCTCACTGAGCATCAATGTATGATGAATGGAAAAGGGCAAAACGATGTGGCTGTCCTTTGGCAGTCGGAAACAAGCATGTGACCTTATCTGAACCTGCAGCAGGGGTACTTAGTGTGGTTCAGATAATACCAAAGCCTCAGGGGACGAGCTTCATCATGTAACCAAGATTCAACGCTTCCCCAACAACCAGCAGTCTGCGGCACACTGACTGTTTAACCACAGAATTATCAAGAAGCGTACTGATCCATTTATGAGCTCCTGACATTTTAACCACCCATAAAGTAACATTCAATCCAATTAACTGTATGACGACATCATTATTGAAAGAATGACATCTCTATGGGGATCACAGCATCCATCGCTCACAGTGAGCTGTGGGAATGTGCCAGTGATTGAGGATAGAACCAGAACATGGTTGACTTTCTGGCACCGAAGACATAGCACTGGACTCTGATATTCCTCCATCACATACACACGTGTACGGGAAAACACGAGTATGCCAAGAAAGGAGGTTTACAGATTACAAAGTGTCACAGAGCAAAGAAAAGACTGTGTTGTTAACGTGGCTGCCATATAACTGACTGTAATAATGTCATTATGAAATCTTATATAAAAAATATTTATAATGTGGTCAGAGTTATTTTTATTAGACCATTTACCACCTGCAGAGTAAAATCCAACCCATTCCACCCAATTATTTCTCTAAGTGATAATATCAGCCGTAATTTGTAAGTGGTGTCTTTTCCGTGAAAAAAAAAAAATGAATATGTATCATCTACAAATGCCCTCTGAAACCTGCCCTGCAGTGTCTCACATTGTGTGTGTGTGAGAAATACTCAAGACCAATGCAAAACAAAGGGCATACCACTAACAGCCATCAGATAAAGCACACCAGTCCATAACTGTACCTGATAGTCCACCAGGAGCTCAGGTCCTTTAAAGTAGCGGGAGGCCACTCTGACATTGTACTCCTGTCCTGGGTGGTAAAACTCTGCCAGTCCCCAGTCAATAAGGCGCAACTACAGAGGGAGAGATGAAGCAGTTCAAGTAAGTGGACATTTAAATATTTGTCACATGACTGAAATAATGGATCCAAGCACACATCAGGGAAAAAGAACAGACATAGAGACAACAGCCAAAAAAATCCACAACAATGAAGAGGAGTTCAGGGGCCCGTTGCACAAAAGTAGGATTAAGACATCCAGGATAAGCAACTGAGCTGAGCTCAATGAATCCAAAACAAGAGCGTCCAGGCTTAATTGGTTGCACAAAGACCAAGCCAGGATGAGCAGACACGGATTCATCAAGCCAGGTGAAACCAATCCTGGATAAGTGCGGCTCGCGCTCCTCAGATAGACCCGCCACCGATCACAGATTCACTGATTCACCATGGCAAGTAGAGCGGCTTACTTTTCCCCGTCGGAGGCAGAAATCCTCATGGAGGCATACGAGGAGGTAAAAGACATAATTAAAAGGGTAACACCGCCACAGTGATAAAGCAAAGAGGAAAAGCATGGCAAAGTATTGCTGACCACCTGAATGCGTAAGTAGTGCACAATTACACACTCACCGCTCCGCTGAAACATCAATTACAATTCCAAATAGTTAATTCACTATCTATATATCTCCTTTTGGGATAAAATAAAGTTTCTCTTTTCTTATGTTTGCTCTACGTGAGTGTGTGTGTGTGTAAAATAAAAGGTCAAATGGAATTTTACTTTCTGCTCTGACAATGGCGTGCCCATTCTTGCGAGATGTGGTGGATGAGGAAGCACTTGTGCTCAGGAGAGCCTTCAGGCGAAAGAGGGTCTTCAGGGACCGGTTGGACCTACTGGCCTTCTCTGATGTTCATCTATATGAAAGATACAGGTTTTCTGCAGATAGCATCAGGTATCTGTCCAGACTGCTGGGTCCCAGGATTAAACACCACACAGCACGGAGCCATGCACTGAGTGTGGAGCAAATGGTTTGTGTGGCCTTGTGCTTTTTTCCAAGTGGAGGCTTCCTGTCCTCAGTGGGGGATGCAGAACAGCTAAACAAGGCCACGATTTGCCGCACAATAAGGAGTGTGTGTCTGGCTATCAAAGCATTGTCAGATGTCTTCATCTCCTTCCCTGGCCACAGAAGACTCTGTGACATCAAAGAGGAGTTCTACAAGTTACAGGACAACTGTTAACAGTCATAGTGGGATACTCATTACTTTGTGTTACAGGTTTCCCAATGTCATCAGTGCACTTGACTGGATAAAATCCCCCTCAGGTGCCCATGAGGTGGATTTTGTGAATAGGAAATCCTTTCACAGCATTAATGTTCAGGTGAACATAACTTTTTGATATTGTGATACTGTACATTGCTTGTGATGTGCATTGATTGGTTTAATAGTCCTCATCTTATGATTTCAGATGGTCTGCAATGCTGACTGTCTGATCAGCAATGTTGTGGCAAAATGGCCTGGCTCGGTCCATGACTCCAGAGTCTTTTGGACCTCTGAAATCTATCAGCGCCTATCACGAGGTGAGCCACACAACCCCTGTTACTAAACACTTTACATCATGACTGTGTCAAGAATGTCACTCTGTTTATGAGGTTGTAATGATGAGATTTTGTGTTGACAGGTGAATTCTCTGGTGTGTTGCTGGGAGACAGGGGGTATGCCTGCCAGCCTTTTCTCCTGACACCATTCACAGACCCCCAGGAAGCACAGCAGGCCTACAACCATGCCCATGCCAGGACCAGGGCCAGAGTGGAAATGACCTTTGGCCTGCTGAAGGCACGCTTTCAGTGCCTTCACAAAGGTCAGCCCTTTGAGGGCATGTGACATTACTGAGGCTCGTGCTGTCCTCCACAATGTGTCCTGCCTGAGGAAGGAGAGGGCCCCCAGAGTGCCACCAGCCATGGACTGGGACAATCCTGCAATCTTCCTGATGACGACAGTGGTCGGCTGGTGAGGACCAATGTGTGTTAAATTATTAGTTAATATGCATGCTTTAAATTTAAGTTAAATATGTCCTGCAGTGGCAGAGGAATTTGTTTTTTTTTTTTAAATTTAAATTGATTTGGCCTCTTATGGTGATTGTGCTGTATACTGTGTGTATACAAGCTGCAGGAAGGCTACTGCATCTATTCATTTGTCCATTTGTGTATGGATTTGTCCTGCATTTATTTCAGTGAGACATGGGGTGTATTATATACAGACCTTTGAATGTGTATTTATCCTTGTGTTGTATAATATGCTTTGATTCTGTGCTTTCCATCTTGTAGAGTCACTGTGTGACTTCAGTTTTGAAAGGAGCTGATGGTTTACCTGTTTTGATTTATCCTTATTCAATAAAGGAACATAACGTTACACTTTGATGTGTATTTATATTTATATGGGATGTGTATTTTATACGACAGAGTATTAGGGCCACACTGAGGAAGGAAAAAAAAAAAGCCTTCTTTTTAAAGTCCTGATACTTCTGACAATGTGCTGCTGATGTGCCAAAAGATGAAGTATCTCCTTGTTTGTGAAACCTATACTGAAGTACAGTTCCATGAAATGCTCCACAGCCTCATTTTAACAACTCTCCTCCTCTAAAACAACGGGTTACAATATTATGACTTTATTCTTGTAAATTTATGACTTTATTCTCAGTCTGAATTTTTTTTCTCTGTGGCCCTAATATTCCATTTTTTATGGGAAACTAAATTATCTAATGATTGCAACATCATCTAAAATTATCATTTATCCAAAATGATTGAAATTAATGATCACAAACCTTTAAATAATGACAGTGGGTCTAGTTATGTGATAACAGTGTGTAGTGGGCAGTGTAGTGGTGACTGCTGACTAAGATAAGGGATGAGATTAAATAGATCCTGGAACTTAGCCTGGTCTGGAGCAGGCTAGCTCCACAGAATAAATCTCCATGGTAACTTATACCATAACATATCCTACTGCCCACTATCCCGCTTTTGTGCAACCAGATCATGGGTACGTTGAGCCAGGATAGCCAAGATATCCTGGCTTAATCCCTTATCCTAGTTTTGTGCAATGGGCCCCAGTTGTCTGTGTTATGGTCGCAGCTGGGAGACAGTGACTGTGCTCAACACTCACCTTGCGGTGTTCATGATCAATCATCACATTATGTGGCTTCACATCTCTATGCATGATTCCCATGCTGTGGCAGTAGTCCAGGGCCTGCACACAGGAGCAAAGGGACTTCATTATCCACTGGACACAGCAAGTTTTTTCCCCCCTTCCCAGTAATTCCAAAACAGCAGCAGATTAGAGAAAGGTGCTGCCTACTACACAACACACACTATGGTAATGTACCAGTACCCAAACATGTACAAATACCTAGAAAATAGCTGAAGTTCTTTTAAAAACAGTCATGCATAAAGGCGCCAGGGCGTTTAGAGGTTAAACATTATGAGCTGAGAGGCAGCTGAAGGACTCACCTTGAGGATCTCGTACATGTAGAACCGGATGTCATAATCTGTCAGGGTCTGGTACAGTTGCTGGAGACCAAAACAAAGTCATTAGAATTTTTATAGTAATGTCTTGCGCTAACAGACAGCACACATTCCTGAACACTGACGCGTCGCTCACAGTGACCTGTGGGAATGTGCCAGTGATTGAGGATAGAACCAGAAGATGGTTGACTTTCTGGCACCGAAGACATAGCACTGGACTGATATTCCTCCATCACATACACACACGTGTACAGGAAAACACGAGTACGCCAAGAAAGGAGGTTTACAGAATCTTACACAAAGTTTCACAGAGCAAAGAAAGATTCCATTCCTACCTTGAAGTCTGTGTTGTTGACGTGTTCAAAGACCAAGGCAGGCGTCCGCGACTGAGAAAAAAAAAAAAAAAATCAAGGTTGTGTAATTAACATATCTACACCTAGACCCGGTCATTTGACTCAAACAGTTACAATAAGCTACAACACTAATCCAAACTAACCAGGCAGCCACACCGTGAGCAACACTGTGGCGAGTCCACAAATGACCACTCATTTCCTGGATGCGAGGAAGCAAGGACAGTCGCCAGCATGTGGACAGTCAACAGCTGTCGCTGGCCAATCAAATTACTCTCATCTCATGAGACTCACCAGCTTCACTGCTGATTAGGTGGAAAAAGGCCATTCAGAGCTTCCATACTTTTAGAAATGATTTGAAATTGTAGTTAATGTACATCTAAAACAAGGTGTGTTAGCTTTTTAATTAAGGATATGGAATTTGCACATAGTTGTTTGATAGACAAATAGTCTGACAAACACTTAAAGCTGCTGGCCATTCATGAGTCTCTCACCCACAAATAGTTGTGTTGTTGCTTACAGTGTGAACTACAGCCACAGCTAACAATCTTTCACTATTTATCTACTAACTGTGTTTGACTCCATTAAATCAGCCTCTAAGACACCAGAGCCCAGCTGGTGTTTGGTTTGTATGAACAATCAAAGGGTCTTTAATGAATGTATTTCATTTACAATGATGAAAATCTCAGTGTTACACATTAAGGATGCATTCTAAATATCAGTTATCAGCATAGCAGACCATTTAACTTCAGGTTCATGTACGAGTTGTTTCATTGTAAAACAGAGCTGTCCTCAGGATCTTTGACAGAGGCAGGAAACTCCAGGGATCAGCTAACAGTTATTTTCATCATTTGCATGTTTTTAAAATGAATCGTCTGTTTAATACCCAGATATTCAGATCACATGATGCAACGCCACGTATGAGACGTTATAACAACAAATGCAATCTTGATGCAATCTAGTCAATGAATTATCTAATCAAACCACAGACTTATTTGCCCTTTAAACACAGTTTGTCATGTCAAAGTAAAATGCTCCCTCTCAGTGTCACCAGTATGGGCTTTTGAGGGTGATGGTGATTTCAGAGGAGAAAAGGGGAGGTATGCTCTTACTCTGTGGTGTTTGTAAATCACAGTTCACGCAGTGACAAGATATTACAAGCATTTTGGGGGCTTTCTATTTTTATTGTCATAACGAACAACGAAGGACAAACTTCAGAGCGTGAGTGGATTATCTCAGATTTGAAATGATGGCGGTCCACCATTATTATAACATAATAAGAGTTGTTCTGTTCTTTGAGAGAGCCGGCACAACACAGGAATACAAGGATGGAGAACTACATTAAAGCCAGAGCTGACTAAGTACTTACAGACACATACTTCCCAAGCCCAAGTGAAATGGATAAGCTTGCACAGCTGGTGGGCTCAACACGCTATTGGACCAGTGATGATATTTCAGAACAACATACAGTTTGTTTTTAGAAAATGGAAATCATGTTATCAGGACAACAAACAGAGTCTATGCTGTACTTATGACCAAAGAGCCCAGTGTTCTTATAAAACAGTACACTATACTCACCACGGGGTCTTTGACGATATCAATGAGGGAGATTATGTTAGGACCTCCACGCAGGTTCTCCAAAATCTTGATCTCACGCTTGATCTTCTTTTTCTTCACAGGCTGAAGGGATGGGGGTGAGACACGAGTCGGTTAGATGGGATCACAGCATTGAATTCAATCAGAGGCGCTGGACTTGACCAGGCCTTGGTCTGTAGAAATTTACCTTGAGAATCTTTACCACCACCTTCGTTATTGGTGATGTTGATTGCCTCAAAGACTTCACTGTACTTGCCACGCCCTAGCTTCCGCACCAACTGAAAGTCATCCTGGTTTCTGTCAAGGAGGGAAAAAATCCAAACATCAGCTGGGATGAAGAGATGTCAAGCAGTGTGTGAATGTGGTGCGACAGTCGACAGGATATTTACCCCATTCAACTACGTGAGACTCATAGTCCCAGTACTCCCTGGGCGATGAGTGTTGACCTGTGTACACTGGCCCGGCTAGGCACGGGTCCTGACATGTCCGACAGCTTGGCAGAGATGGTGAGGAGACCTTACTGCAGCGGAGGACGGTTGGTGTACAGGGAGGACGGGTGGGAGGAGGAGGAAGAGGAGGGAAGGTAGGGGATGAGGGGGCTGAAGCCAACAGGGCAAGGGGTTTGGGGGCTTTGCCTGAGGACGGGGGAGGGGCCACCAGGGCACGGGATAGCTGACAAAGAAGACGGAAAGAGAGGAAATGAAAGATTAGAGACATTAAATTCCTGAAATACTGATACACCACAGGTGTGTGCAGGATCTCTGACAAGGCCATGTCTGACTCATCAGATTTACTCTAACCCCTAAAATACACTGCATGCGGAACGACTCGGAACGATACGTTTCAATTTTAGTCAATGTGTCAGCTCACATAGTCTCCGGTTCGCTGCGTCACGGCCCGAACGACTGCGGCAACTGGCAGCCCTCCGCAACACGTGCAGAGCTTTATTTTTCCGACGCCGAGCACGCGCGGGAAGGAAATCGCTACAAAATACTAAATAAAACCCGGTTGATTTTCAAAATAAAATACTCCGTGTTCAATGCAGATCGAGTTTCATTACAAGAACACGCATAATGGGAGGCGCCACCTGAAGTCAACACGCCAGAGGTTTTCAGGCGCTCTTTTCACCCGTCGACACCATGGATGAGGAGAAGTTGATTCTGGAGGTCCAAAATCAACCTATCATTTATGACATCTCACATCCTTTTTATAAAGGACACCAACAAAAAAGATGCGGCGTGGAATGCCATTGCAGGAGTCAAAGAGACTACAGCCGGCAATATTGCGTGATTATGTGTGAATTCGCGAGATCTCGTGCATTCTCACGACACTCGGTGTTCGGCGGAGCGCACAGTGTGCATCACAAACAGATTATGTGAGTTGGCGGACGGCGGAGTACGCTGCCGTTCCGGAGCAGAACCGTTCCGGATGCGGTGTATTTTCGGGGTAACCCTCAGAAACGTTTTGGCAACACTGAGCTGGCAGGAGAAAGACGAGCTAAAGCTAACAAACTCTCCTAGGGTCGCGGTGGAGCTGGAGCCTATCCCCACTGACATTGGGCAAGTGGCGGGGTACACCTTGGACAAGTCGCCAGTTCATCGCAGGGCGCTCCCCCCAGGTTCATGGCGAACCAAAAATATTTTTACACCAAGTTTCACAAAGAAATGACATTGGAAAGCTGGCTCAGGAAGATGTTATACAGTCTATAGTTAGAGCATAATCCCAAGATACTGCTAAGCTTTTTGAAAACACAAAAATTAGCTGGAGAATTAAGAATCCAAATGAAATGTAACAATGAAATGATAACTTCTATATTATTTTTTACATGTTAATACTTATTGTTAGAATAGTAGTAGAATAGTTAACTAAATAATGCTACGATAGATGCTTTAAATTAGGGATGGGGCCGATCAGATCCAGTATTGTATCGGGTTCCGATACCAACGTCATTCATGGATCGGAAATTTCCGATCCATGAGTTATGTCTGTGCTTTAACGTTGTCTGCTGAAATTAATCCAGTGAATCCTGCTGGCTAGTCTGCTAGCTGGCTGCAAACTGTGGAATAGATTACCTGAACGGAGGCATGTCTCAATGAGCCACAGAGATGAGACACGCCTCCGTTCAGGAAGTTCGTTCCGCAGCTTGCAGCCAGGCAGTTAGCAGGTTAGCACTGAGCAGCACTGGGGTTAGCTAAGTTTTCCACACAACATGTCCGCTGTGTGGAAATATTTTACAGTCAAAACGCCGCAAAGCAAGACAGCAACGTATGTTTGCAAAGCCATTATTCCGAGAGGCGGAACTCTCTCGCTGACATAGAATACCACTAATTTAATCAAGGTTATTGTAATCATGGGTTAAACTACTAGTAGTAGTTACTAGTAGTAGTTTAACCTGTCTTAATTAATAAATATTGACAATCAATTTGAAATCCACAGTTGCATATTTGTTTTCAGGATGGGATTTTCCTGTTTTCTGACCCATACTGTTGCCTTTTGGGACATACATGCATACTAGTGCTGTCACTTTAAAAGAAATCAAGTTCAGACAAATCTAAAAGAAACATCATTGTTCAAATATATTCGAATCAGCCTGCTGACCTGATGCTTCATTTTACTACATCTCTGACTCCACCTATGGTTATGATCTCTGGTACTGACCAGACAGAGGTGGCCAAAACGAGCTCCAGCTCAGTGTTTGAAACATCACCACTGACTCACAAAAGTCAGACGGCCTGTTGAACTATCAGGTCATGAAGGGATACGCTGTGTAATTATTTGATCTCATTGAAACAGCCAAATCCATTCTTTGAATGACACACCACTGACAGAAGCAGACCGATTTAACGCCTCAGTCTTTCCCAAGTGCAGTATGAGCTCTGTTTAAAGTGTCTGCTTATGACAAATACTATCTATACCATATTTACAAAGCATTGTTAATAACTTGGGACGAATGTTTACAAGTTCAGTGTATGTTCAGTTTTGGTTGAATATGACA